>JARHVA010000851.1:3015000-3282500 GCA_037957365.1 Torreya grandis | reverse complement strand
AAGACAAAGGGAACATGAAGATGCCAATTCTTTCCTACTTCATTAATGAATTTATTTAGGAATTTAACAAGAGTTTTATTGGATGCCTTAGTTTTTCCATTATATTGAGTATAGTAAGGCGAGGAGAAGTTTATCTTAATTTTAAAAGAGTCACAAAAATCTTGAACCTTTTTATTTTTAAAATATTTTCAGTTATATGTGATGATCTTATGAGGAACACTAAAATGATAAATAATATTTTGATTACTAAGCTCTAATTTTTTTTAATTTGTTTGAGATAAGAGGAATAGCCTCCACCCACTTAGTGAAATATTTAGTGGTGGTAAAGATAAGTCCATGATGATGGGAATATTTAGGATTGATTTGACCTTTAAGATTGAGCACCCACTGGGAAAATGGCTAAAAATCTTGTGATACCTATAATTCATAATTTAAAATATGTGATAAGTGAGAGTGTTGTTGGAATTTTATGCATTTATTAATGTATGCATAACTATCTAGATTTAAAGTGGGTGAATAATAGCCCAATCATAAGATCTCTTAATGAAAATGTGGACACTAAAATGTCTACCACATGACTTGTCATGACCTTATTTTGTAGCAAGGGTAGATTCACGATTTTGGAGATAATGAAGAAGGATACCATCAAAACCATGATTATAGAGAAAACCACATAGTATGACCAAAAATGTGATGGGATGTTGCAAATCTCACTTGTCATTTCTAGATAAATATGGAGGAATAATAACCCTTGATAAACACTTAAATATCTTCATGTACCAAAGATCCAATTGATTTTCCTATACATTATGAATGGAATGAAGATTATTTTTGGTAAAATGAGATTGATTAAACTTTTGGATAAGGATAAATATCTTATACTCCTAAGATGAAGATGGGATAACTGAGTCCAAAGAAGCCATGGTATCTGCAAACTTGTTAGTTGACCGAGTGGTTTTGATAGCATAATACTCAAAATTAGATAGTAACTAATCAACCAAGGTATTATACATATAAATGATATCATTTTTAAATTAATATATGCCCTTAATTTGATTAACCACAATATGGGAATCACCATAAATATTAAGTGTTTTAATACCTAAAGCTAAAATAGTTTATAAACCTATGATCAAAGCCTCATACTGTGCCATATCATTGGTGCAGTCAAAATCAAGATTAAATCATACATGTATAGGTGTCCCCTTAAGAAATACTAGGATAATTCCATCTCCCCAACTATGCTCACACTTGGATCCTCAAAATAATAGAGTCATTTGATATTGTAGATCTACTTGAGATATAGATGTTATGAATTAATTTGGGAATTCATAATTAATTGGCTGATTATTAACAATAGGTGCCTCAACAAGATGATTATAAATGATATGATATTTAACTAATTTTTGGTGATAAACTCAAAATTAAATTTTACCAAAAATTATGAGTCATTTGGCCATTAACTAATTCTATTAAGGCTTTGAATGCATAAACTTTAAGGGATTGGTGTTCATGATCACATAGGTTTTATGATTGAGCATATAATGGAAAAGCTTAGAAGCTACAAAGACCATATCCAAGCATAAATTTTATATGTGAAAATAACATGTCTCATATTTAATGAGTGTGTAACTAATATAATAAATTTCTTTCTCTTTATATTTCTCATCACGATGGGCAAGCATGGCTCCTAGGGCATGGTCTATAGCTAAAATATATAAGAATAAAGGTTGTCATTCCTAGGGAGGAATGAGAATCAGTGATGAAATAAGATATCCTCTTAGATCATCTAAGGCCTCCTGATATCTAGATTCCTTATTAAAAAAGGTATCATTCCTTAGGAGGTGATGGAATGGTTGACATCGATATGATAGTTAGGAGATAAAATGGTGATTGGACTATAATTTTTATTATAAACTATAGAGTTGATTAAGGTTATATTGGGGTGGAATTTATATAATGGCTTTGATATTAATGAGGTTTATTTTTATACCTCTAATAGAGATGATAAATCCTAAAAGCTTACCCATCAAAACCCCAAAAAATCATTTCTTGGAATTGAGATAGACACAAAACTAGATTAGGTGAGTAAAAATTATTTTAAGAAATGAAAAATGGTCTTTCATAGTTTTGATTTATTGAGGAGATCATACACACAATCTTTGACATTTTTATGGATTATATCATGGAAGATATAATTCATGTCCCTTTGATAGGTGGCCCAGATATTCTTTAAGATGAAAGGCATAACCTAATAGTCTAAGGTCCCCTAGGGAGTAATAAATGAAGTATGATATTGATCTTATGGTGTGATAAGGATCTAATTGCATCCATCCATAAGTGATAAAATCTCATGACCAACTATTAAGTCCACTAACTAGTAAATATTAGGGAAAGGGAAATCATCTTTAGGATAAGTGAGATAGGTCATGAACATCAATACAAATGTGTAGTCATATTATGAGATTTACGATAGGGATGATATTAGATACCCACTTAGTGTAATCAATAGGATGGATAAAATTTTATGGATAAGAGACATTAAAACTCTTCCTTGACTAAGTGTGTAATACAAGGGTGCATCTTTCAATATTTTTGATTTATAGGCTAGGCATTAAGGAATGTGACAATGTTATGGATGCAAATTGTAGGGTCAATACCAAGCATGTCACTATAGGACCAAGTGAATTATTCACTATGGTTTGTCAAAAATGTAGTGAAATCTTGGTACTCTTAAGGATCTAAATATTTATGGAGTCTCATGAGACCCTATTTGAATGTTAACAATAGACTTGTTTAATAGATTAGAGGTTTCAAACAGAATAAAATTACATAGATGAGATTTATTTATGCGTAGATTATTTAAGATTGACTCATCATCTTGGCACTAAAGAATAGGGAGGTGGGAAAATCATTCCCTAACATGTTTGGTAAGATAGAGGAATAGTTCTAACCTCCCTATTATGGTGATAGATGAGAGGTTATATAGTGATTGAATTAACTAAAAAATGTTTTGGGGAATGGATACAAATTCATCTATTTCATAATGGGTGTTGGATGGTGAGGATGATGTGTCCTCTTCAAGAATAGACAAAAGAGTGGCTTTGGGGGACAGTTTTGGTATTTTTAAAAAAACCTAAGCCATGATTTTCATGGGATTTCCTAAAATATCCTATGTGACATCATGTGGCCCTATTTCATAGCATCCTATGCTAAAACCCTTCCAAGAACATCATTATAGGTATGATTTTACAATGTAGGGTTTATCTAAGAATGAAAAGTTTGAGGTGAACAATTTGGCAAGTGTTTAATTAGCAATACCTAAAGAAGGCTAATCAATCCCCCCATAGATCAAATGAGTGTAGAGGAAATGTATACCAAAATAAATGAGCTCTCCTATATTAAGACAATATGCATATTATCTATTTGGACACCCATATTCCTAGGGAGTGGGGAGAGTGGTGAGCATTAGTAACATATACTTTCTAGTCAATAGATGCTAAAACATGGAGCAAATAAAATCTTTGTTTGTAATTTTTGATGTAAGGATTGTCATACTAGATGTTTCTTCATTAGAAAATAATGGGATCACACTTTGTAATATAATTAAGACATCATTTGGTCAAAAGGTATGGTTTCAATTTTTAAATGGATGGGGATCAGTAGAGATGTTGTTGATCTTACTATCATGTTTAAATTTAATACATCGGTGTAAGGTGGAGGGGACACAATGCATATTATGTATCCAAGGACATCCTAATAAGATGATATATTGAAACTCCATTTCTTTTACATAAAATAACTTTAATAGAGTATGTATACCTACTTAAATGGGAAGGACAACCATTCCTAACTTAGGGGATATAATATCATTAAATATTCATTAAAAAACTAGAGATTAGGATACAATAGTTTCATGTAATTATAGTTGATTAAATGAATGAGAGGAAATAATATTTATTATTTATCCATTATCAATCATTAATCATTTTATTAAGATTTTTATCAATTTGGGTATTAATAAATAGTGGTAGATCCTAGTCATCAGGTTGCAATGGTGATATTTTAGAATTGTGGAATGTTATGGATAATGTCTTTTAAAGTGATGTTATAAAAGATAATAAAGGCTCATATTCATCAGATTGTATCTCAGTAGCTTAAAAATCTTCTATCATATCCTCATGATGATATAGAGAGTTTTGGATAAGTTCATATAAAGACATCTTGATCAGGAGTTGATGAAGCTACTTTAAGATGGATATCTATATCAAGTTTGAAGCATTATTATTTTGTGTTTTTCCTAAAATATAAATTTTAGGTTTGGGTTGGGCATTGTAGGAATATTTACGATAGGATTAGGATATTTTATAATATTCACTTTGGTTTTATCATGATTTTGGGTTTTATGACCCTGGGTCTAGGATCACATAGTTATGTGAATCATGTCTATTTGAAACAAAGGTGGATATTTCATGTGTTTAGACTCATCCAAATATAGAGGGTATAAGAGGGGTTAAGATTGATCTATATTAGATATTTTATCTTCCTTTAAATCTTGTTTTGATACTATTAATAATATACTAGTTCCTGAGGTGGATGTGACCCTAGTAGTTTGACTATGGATATAGTCATGATCAAATTGTTCCATTAAAATATCATCTTCTTCTAATAAAATTTGAACAAAAAAATTTATTGCATTAAAAATTTTAGTATAATTCCTTGCTATTTAATTATGTGATTATTTTTTATTTTCTTGATACCACACTAGTCTTTGGATATAGGGGTTAACAGGTTTTATGGGTGCTAGAGTGACAGGGGAGGTTTGAAGAATTTGATCAAGGATATTAGAGTAAGATCCCTTTAATAGATCCTAACTAGGTTTTAAAATATTTTAAAGCATTGATGTTTAATTTCTATTCAAATTCAAACTTTGATCCTTTGAACTAGTTATTTGAGTATTCCCTACAAGAGGTACTTTGTGCTTAGGATAAGATTATACACCTAGAACTTATGGATAGTAGGGGTTTAAAGGGCTATATATTGAAATTAAAACATTGGGAATATCCCTTTGTCATGGTACATTCTCTTTATAATAGGATTTTATAATGGTGACCTTTATTCTTTCCAAAGGATGAGGTCCCAATATAGATGTTTTAGTTTGAATAAGTAGTAGAGGTGACTTCCCTTTTTGAATCTGATTGGGGGTAGTAGAGATTTCCTCTTTAAGTAGTGAAATCCATATGGGAGGATGTTACAAGGATTTTTACTTATGATTCCTGAATTTTTTTTTCTAATACCTATATCCTTTCCCTTAATTTCTTTAGTATTTATCTCTTCCCAAGTTATGAGGGGAGCTAGTGTTTGGTTTGTTTGAGGAAATATAACAGTCTCCTCAAGGGGGAGTAAGCTAGAGGGGATGGGTATGATACATGAAAGTGTTGAGGTCAAATGAAGAATAGTATACATAACTTATAAGAGGTTTAAATAAGTAGACTTATTTAATATCTCTCTCCTCATTTGTCTATTATTGATTATTTTTTATGATTCTAGATAATGTTTCTTTAAGAGGATCCCAAATAATGAGATCCAAAAAGCTTGAATGAGTTTTTAGAACAACTTTACTTATTTAGATGATTCAAATGTGTCTCATATTAGTATATTGGGGATATAATCACTACCAACCTCTTTAGTTAATATTTTATCATGGATCATATTAATCACATGGGTCTCATGGACAAAGGAGGATCCTAAATTAGCCTGCATAGAATTAGATGTGTATTCATGCAGGTTATATGCACATTATAGCTATAGTGAGGTAGTCTATAACATTTTAGGATCCCAATGGAGGTAAACTCCACTTCAAGGCATGATTTTCAAGAATGTAGTTTATTTTTACCTATTGATGGAATAGTAGGTAGGGCATGCATGTTTTTGGTAAGGTTTTTAGATGGAGGTGTGGTTTATAACAAGGGTAGTGAATCTCTATATTAGTTTGTTAGGTGGATAGTTTCTAATTTAGAGTGGGAAAGTATCAAAATAGACTTAGAAAGAGGAGGGAAGGGTAAGGTAGAAAATAAAACTTCTATGGTTTTCAAGAACTACTTGCCTTGCTAGTTTCTAAAAATGCAAGTGCTCTCAAAACTATGCATGTTGCTATGAAAAATTACACACACATAGTCAAACATGATTAAAAAGTCTAAAGATATAAATATGTAGGAAATTCACAAGCCTAAAAAAAATTCTTCTTCTTTTGGAATAGCTATTACACACCCTTAATTAGGAGATTATGGCTTAGGCTAGCTAAGTATCTAAGCTAGTTGTTGCACACACAGAAAACTACATCCAAGAAAGCACTCATGCACAATAAAAATTATGAATCAATTTGAACTTGATTATCTTAATCAATATATTTACCAATATTTCAATAGTTATTCCATATCTATAGATTAGTACATTAATCTAAATAATGAAAAATTAATTCATAGCTTTTAGACACTAAATATTATTGAAACATACAACCCAAGAAAGTAATAACTAATTACATATAAACTGGAAAGAAAATACCCAAAAACATTTGATGATGATCAAAATTGATGTTCCTCCTGTATTCAAAATTCTCTAAATAAAATCTAAGTTAGATTAAAATTGTTCATATAGATTTCGAGAAGGGGCTACCTCATCCTCCAAGTTCATGCAAGGTCATTACATGTGATAGTCAGAACATGAATTATAACTATGGTATAAAACCTTATAGGATTCTACTTATAGTTATTTATTTAAAATATCCTTTACTAAATTTATGAAACATGTGCATGTGTGTAAATATAGAGGTAATATTTTACAATTGTAGCTCAAAATATATGTCAACTTCACAAAACTATACATGCCTTATTTTATAGGTTTTGAGAATGACCAATTTTTTAAAAACTAGTGACACTATTATTAGCCATGACTAATCTAAATTATGCATTTCATGCTTACTCATGCCTTTTATAGAATCTATATCTTCACTTTTATATTCATCATTTATATTAAGACATGCATTTTCATACCCTAGCTTAACTATGAGACCCAATGTCTATTGATGGATATATCTAAAGTTTCTAAAGATCTAAGTATTATGTACATAATGCCCTGCTAGCTTTCAAAATGTGACATGAGTTAAAACCTGATTAAGTTTAGGATCTTTGAAAATTCCACCTAAGACATGCATCATCAATCCCTTGCATAATGGAATGTGAGTGTGGCACTTGGCATCTCTTCACTGGTTTTAGGACCTTTTAAAAGTCCATGTTGATATCACACCATAGACCTTTATGTACTAGGCTCCCTTCTTCATCTTGTGGGTCATTATATCTATATATTAGGCTCCCATTATGGTGACACTTATCACTCTCATGGAGTTTTGAGGTTTCAAAACACTCTTATGTTATTCAATCAAATGGTCTCAGCCAAACATGCACCATAGGATCTTAATTTGAATCAAAACGGGTAATTTACAATGTTAAATTTGATATTAGTACAACCATAAAATGACATCCTCATGACCATCAATGGCATCCATGTGAATATAAAATGTTAGCATGAATGTCAAATGACATACTTGTGACTATCAAATGTTGTATGTATGACTATCAAAATTAATCTCATCAACTTGACATGTGTCATTTTTTCCAGATTCCCTACTCCTAAAAACATAAGCACAAAATAAATTACCATAATATAAATGTCCCTACATGAATATTATATTGTAAGGTCATAATATTAGTAAAATATGATTTGGGCCTAGGCTAAAATATTAAATTAAGCTCAAAACATAATGAAATGCTCTATAAGCAAAGGTGTCACTTAGAAGTTTGGTATTTATTTTAGGTAAATTGTTGTAGGAGAATCATCATAGGATTTTTGTGTAGGGGAATTATTTTGGGACTTTTGTGGGATAATTATTCTAGATAAGATGTTTGTGACAATTCTCCCAAAGTGTCTTTTTCATCATATAAAATGTCTGAGACACAAATTCTATAAAAATTCCATCAAGGGAATTATTTTAGACAAAATGTTCACAAAAATTATCCCGAAGACTTAATTCTCACAGAAAAAATCTCTAAAATAATGCTTAATGGATGGTCTCAAATAGGTTGAAGGGCATGATTTTTCATAAAAAATGTCTAAAGGAATTGGCCAAATGGAAAAAGACCCAAGACATAAGTCTTGAAGGATTTGGCTGAAGGATGAAAAGGGCTAAGATAAAGGTCTAAAGGGTAAGTTTTGGAAGATAAAGGGTCCAAGATAAAGTCTTGAAGGGTATGTCGTCACTTAAAAAATCCTAAAGGGTCTTTTTAAAAATGTCTAAAGGGTCAGTTTAAAAAGTCTTAAGGGCATGTGCCCTTAGGGGGAATTGTTTCAAGCTTTTTTATGTTAGAAAAAATGTCTAAAACACAAAGCCTAAAGGAATTAGCCTAAGATAAAAGTATCAAAGGATAGGCTCACAGGGAAAAAATGCTAAAGACAAAAGTCCCAAAGGGCATGTTCAAAAGGGCCTAAGGGTCTACTTCATGGTGGAATGCTCAAAGGTTCTACTTTGTAGAGTACATTTTGATGGGAAATGACCCTTACAAAAGTCCTAAAGGGTAACCATAAAAGTCTTGATGGTAACTTTCAAAAGGATGAAGGGTATTTTTAGAACATCCAAATGAATTTCTATCCTTGACAAAACTTTTGAAGGGTAAGTCAAAGGAAAAGGGTCATTTCAAAAGTTCTGAAGAGATTACATTAGGGAAATTATTTCAGACAAAATATCTACAAAAATTCTCCTAAACACCTAATTATCTCAAACAAAATGTCCAAAGGAATGGTTCAAATAGGTAAAGGTGTGGGATAAAAGTCCTGAAGGAAATGTGTGGGATAAAAGTCTTGAAGGATAGGTGTGGAGGGGTCAAAGGGTAATTGTAAAACATCTTAAGGAATTCTATCTAATTGTAAAAATTCTTAAGGAATTATATTAAGCAAAAAAGCCACAATGAAAAGGCTAAAATACATATTGCACAAAGCCCAAAAGGTAGGTTGGCAAGGAGAAAGTGGTATTTCAAAAATCTTAAAGGGAAATTTCAAAATATCAAAGGGTCATTTCAAAATGTCGAAGGGTACTTTCTATCTAGAAAAAATTTGAAGGGTTTAATTCATAGGGAGTTCATTCATGACAAAATCTCTAAAGGATCTACTTTGTAAAGGCCAAAGGGTAATCTCAAAAAGGTTAAAGGGTAAGTTCATTTCTTTAAGAAAAATGTTTTGACAAGATTGTCCACAACAATAAGTTTGATTTAGTGAAATTGTTTTGGCATAATTATTGCTAGTAAAATGTTACAAAGAGAAAATTCTATCAAACAAAATGTTTTATAGAATAAACCCAAAGACAAATTCATGTAGAAAAAGTTTTGAAGAGAAAAAACCTGAAAACATAATTCTAAAAACATAAGTCCCACGAAAGACTATTGAAAAAGGTTTAGTCCATAAAAACACAATTCCACAATAATTAGCTCAAAGTAACAAACCTAATATAACAAAATATAATATTTAGTCTATGAAAACACAATATCAATGCCATCTTGCCAAAGTATAAGAGGTCAAATCAAGATATTTTCCCATAATTTGTGAAAACATATAGAAGAAGGGGCTTACAATCAAGATGATAATTTGAAAAAAGTGGGTCCCCATTTCTTATGGAAAAAGGGGGATGTTGGTTACAATAAATGGTGAATTACAAGGGGAATACTCCTAAGTATTAGAGAACCAAGAACTCTAGTTTACAATCTAAAATAAATCATGAAGTGTGCCATAGAAAAATACCTAAATCATAAATATGAAAGAGACTTATAAATATATTCACACAACATACTTTCCCTATAATTTTATTAGATCTATGTGTGTCAAACATGTAGTTTATTTAACCCCAATTGTGATGAGTTTTTCAAAGGCTTTGACAGGGTTGTAGGTTTTGCTCTAGTATATATTAAACCTTAAAAAATAAGGGAAGCTCAGGATTTGCTATGCTACTAGCTAGATGTCCATAACCCTAACAAATATACCTTAGGCTCCTACTCTTCTGATTCCATTATTTTTTCTTTTGATCATGATGCATGGTAAATTAACCTTATTTCATCATGTGATCATTTTGATTTTCTTTATATTTTATTTTTCTCTTTTAAATCCAATGATTCTTTTTTTATTTTTCTTTTGCTCTTGAATGGAAAAGAGGAGCTAAACCCTAGTGAGCTGGTATAATTATAAAACAAATCATTACTAGAACATCCCTGCTAGTTACACCTATACCCAAAATTATCACTTCCAATAGGAATTTAATGTGATAAGTGCATTTGATCTAATAAAACAAAAAAAAATTCTATTTTTTTTTGAAGTAATCTAAGAGAAACCTCCATATGCTTGGTAAAAGTTTTCAATTGTGACACCATTTAGAATAATCCATGATTACCTACCTTCATCCTAAAGACTCAAAAAAATAGAAATACATCTAATCAATAAACTAGTCTCAAAGTGTCAAGATTTCAATTTTCCCTTTTTTCCACAATTCATAAGATCAATTGGTTTTCGATTTTAACTTGGTTATACTCGAGAACAAATGCAATTTCAATAGTCAAGGAAAGCAAAGAAAAATTACTCGAAGGAAGCACTAAAATCTAAACTAGAAAATAGGAAACTAATTTATGAAATCAAAATAATAATATCTAAGAGTAGGGAACTATTATAAGAAGTGGGAAATCTAATCTCATCCTATAAATATATTCATCTATCCTTTATTACTTATTAAAATTAATAGATGGTACATTCCTGAATTAGTGCTTTAGGAACTATCCATTGATTGGATATGTAAGATCATTTCCTTGGAGGTCCTTTAGATGAAATGTGTTGTTGCCTATGATCTCTAAAATTTAATAGGGTCGAATCCATAATGGGGAAATTTTTTCATGTTATCCTTTCTTCTCATGGGATTTGTCCTAAAGTAGCACTAGATATAAAATCCTAAATGCTTTGACCGTCACTTTCTTATCAAACCACATTTTGACCACATCCTAGTGGTTGATGAATGTCTATAAGGACTCAATCCTTAAATCTTCCATTTATATTATGTCCAGTTACCTTGATTCTACTTTATCACTTGGTTCCATTTAGTCTTGCATAAACTAATAAGAGGGTAACTTTAGCATAATTTGGAATATAGGCTTGTGTTTATACACCAATAAGTAGGGTGAATATTTAAGTACCTACTTGTATCTAGTTTGGTCTACCTAAAGAGCATACTTTAATAAATTTTGCCAGTCTCTAGGCTTCTCCCCAACTGATTTATTAATTGCATTGATTGGATTTTTTTAGTTTATTATACTAGTCCATTTCATTGAGGGTAATGGTTAGAGGTTGACATGATAATAATCTGGTTGTCATGTGCCCATTTAGTAAATTTTGCTGATAAAAGTCAATCCATTGTTATAAACTAGAAAAATGTGCATACCATATCTAGTTGTTATGTGTTGTTGGAAAAAGTGAATCACATTTTGTGTTCTCTAATTCTTTGTGCCTATGGATTTAGTCCATATAGTGTAATAATCTATAGTAGTAAGTAGAAATTTATGTCCTATTGAGGAATTTGGGTTGATGACACCAATGAAGTCTAAACCCCACTATGAAAATTACCATCCTTTGACAACTAGATGTAAAGGCATTACTATGTGCACTTTTCTCTTGGATAAAGCTTGACATTTATGTCATGTTCTCACATGAGTGTTATCATCTTTGAAAATTATTGTCTAGTAGTAGCCCATTCTTAAGATTTGATGGCTTATAATATTCCAAGAAGGATGACCACTACCTATCTTTTGATGCAAGTTTTCTAATATTTCTTTAGCTTCTTCTATAGATACACACCTGAGATAAATACCTTATTAATGTCTCTTATAAAATTCTCCCTTATTGATCATGTAATGAGCAACTTTGAGCCTCAAATATGTTTTTCTCTCTCTATTGATCTTAGGGGAACATTTTTTTGTAATTAAATAATGTATTATATTTGTATAGCATTCTCCTTTAAATAATTGAGATTCACATACCTCTTCAACTATGATGTGTAGATCTAATTTAGTCATAAGATAAATAATACCTTTCCCTTGAATGATCATTTCAATATTGATCTCTACGTTGAATTCTTGTATCTTGGAAATCCATTTGCCTCATCATTCTCCTAGATCATTCTATGATAGGGTAAGCTTAATCACATGATCAGGTAAGATGGAAATCACTTTATTCCTCAAGATGTAATGCTGAAACTTCTATTAGGGTATGGAGCTAAAAGCTTCACCAAGGAGCATACTAAAATAGGTTCGGGTCTACACAGACACCGGCGTCGGTCAGGAGCGACCGACGTCGGTCAGTTTTAGTTGCAGAGGCGCCGACGTTGGCAGTAGGGTCAATCGACGATGGTCACAGGCGAACAGGCAGGAATCGACGTCGATTACCTGTATGTCCAAAAAGTGATTTCTGAGGACAGAAGCGAGTGTTTGCATGATGAGTTTGAGTTGTAGTCTCAAGCTCGCGTCTCTATTATTAGCAATACTATTTTTAGAGCCCTTGTTCAAGAGGCTTAACTATTTGTTGTAAGAGCATGCTCAAGTTTCCTATTTCTATATGTAGGAAAGATCTTCTTAGCTTAGAATGTAGAGAGTAGAACTGTAAGAGTAGAACATTGTGAATGTTTGAAGGATAGTACTGAGTTACATCAATCTAGGTTGTTGGATTTTATTGTACTTGAGAGAGAGCTCTTGAGGAATAGAGATCTAGTGAGAGATCTTGTGTGCATCTGAGAGAGGTGTGGAAGAAAGAAGTTTCTTCATTGTATTCCTATTGTAAAGAGTTTTAATACAAGTTTTTAGGGTGTTTTCTTGTATATCTTGTTCTGTGCTATTTATCATTCTAGTTGCTTATCTATCTGATTTATTTCCGCATTTATTGCTTTCACAAGTGTAATCCATTGTTGGTTGATCCCCAACAAGTGGTATCAGAGCCTTGGTTATAGGTTCAGAGCTTGATAATTGGTATCAAAGTTCAGGTTCACTAACAGGTGGTTCAGATATGTGTAGTGTGTTTGGATTACAGGTTGCTCACATGGGTTTTTGCGGGGATTTCTATTTGAGTGGGAGAAGCAATGGCAGAAGAAAGTAAGTTGAGAATGGAAAAGTTTAATGGCAAGAACTACCAACATTGGAGAATGTAGATAGAGGACTATCTATATTAGAAAGATCTCTACTTATCGTTAGGTGGGATTGCGAAGAAGCCCAAGGACATGGAGGATGAAGAATGGGAAGTTCTTGACAGAAAGGCTCTGGGGTCTATAAGACTGAGTCTGGCCTCCACTGTGATATCTAATTTGTCACAGGAAAAAACAACGGTAGAGTTGATGATTACATTAGCAAATATGTATGAAAAACCCTCAGCTTCAAATAAGGTATATCTTATGAAGCAGTTATTTAATTTGCATATGAATGAAGGTGGATCTATTTCTACTCATCTAAATGATTTCAATGGTATTGTGAATCAATTAAGCTCAGTAAATATAGTGTTTGATGATGAGATAAAAGCTCTTTTAATATTATGTTCTTTGCCTAAAAGCTGGCATGGCTTAGTAATGGCAGTTTCTAATACTACATCTGCATCAAATATTTTGAAAGTAGAGGATGTTGTTAGTGTTATCTTGAATGAGGAAATACGCAGGAAAAGCATAGAAGAGGCATCCGAGAACGCTTTAAGTTTTGAGAGTAGGGGAAGGCAAAAAGAGAAGAGCAAGAAAGGCAGAGCAAGATCCAAGTCTAAGGGGAAAGGCAGATCTAAATCCAGAAATGGCAGGAAGCCATAATGCTAGAATTGTGGAAAGATGGGGCACATAAGTAGAGATTACTGGTCAAAGCCTAAGGAGGACAATCAGCACGAAGGAAAGGAAGAAGCCAAGATTGTAGGTATTGCACAGGATGCTTTAATTTTCTCTCTGCATAATAATATAGAGTCTTGGGTATTAGATTCTGGTGCATCTTTCCATGCTACCCCTAACAGAGAATATTTCAGTGACTATATCCATGGAGATTTTGGAATAGTGTACTTAGGGGATGACGAGCCTTGTAATATAATTGGCAAAGGTAAAGTGCAGCTAAAGATGTAGAATGGCAACACATGGGTGTTGAGAGATGTGATGCATGTTCCTAGTTTGAAGAGAAATTTGATTTCTGCAGGTAAGCTAGGTGATGAGGGTTGTACAGTAACTCTCACAGCAGATTCTTGGAAGGTGACCAAGGGTGCACTAGTTATGGCCAGAGGTAAGAGAGAAGGTACTCTTTATTTGTGTAATTGTGTTACTAACAAATCTCCTTCAGTTTTATCTACTTCAGATGTGGATGCTAAATTGTGGCACTCAAGGCTTGGCCGCATGAGTGAGAAGGGGATGTCAATTCTTAAGTCTAAAGGTATGCTTTCAGATTTAAAAGGCATAGATCTAGAGTTTTGTGAGCATTGTGTATTTGGAAAATAGAAAAAGGTTAGTTTTCTCAAGACTGGGTCTACTAAGAAAAGGCAAAAGTTGCAACTTGTTCACACAGACGTGTGGGGACCGGCTCAGGTAGCCTCTATTGGCGGATCATGGTACTATGTTACATTCATAGATGACGCCACAAGAAAGGTATGGATCTACTGTATTAAAAATAAATCTAATGTTTTTGAGACTTTTAAGATTTGGAAAGCTATGGTTGAGAATGAAACAGGCAGAAGATTAAAGTGCTTGAGATCTGATAATGGCGGTGAGCTCTACAATCTTAAGTTCAAATTGTATTGTTATACACATGGAATCCACAGGCAAAGGACGGTTCCAAGGACACCTCAGCAGAATGGTATTGCTGAAAGGATGAACAGAACAATCATGGAGCGTGCAAGATGTATGAGATTGCATGCAGGGTTGCCCTTAGAGTTTTGGGCAGAAGCAGTTGACACCACAGTGTACCTGATTAACAGAGGACCCTCTACAGCTCTGGATGGTGGAATTCTAGAAGAGGAATGGACAGGTAAAAAGGTAAATCTCTCATATCTCAAAGTTTTTGGTAGTGAAGCCTTTGTACACATAGATAAGGAAAATAGAAAGAAGCTTGATGCTAAGTCTATGAGGTGCATGTTTATTGGCTATGGCTCAGATGATTTTGGTTTCAGATTTTGGAATCTAGGAACTAATAAGGTAATCAGGAGCCGTGATGTTGTTTTCAATGAAAGAGTGATGTACAGTGATCAGATAAGGAACCTAGATCAATCTAGGCAGAGCAATGGTGAATTGGACAAAGTTATGGTCCAAAATGAGCTCGTGGGAAAAAGAAATAATCACTTGCAGGAAAACATAGAGACCGACGTCGGTAGGTTAGGAACCGGCGTCGACAGTACAAAAACCGATGTCGATCATACAGAGACCGACATCGACAGACCAGGCACCGACGTCGGCCAAGAAGAACCAGCGTCAGCCAGTAACAGGTCTACAAGTGGCCAAGGCCGGTCACTATCAGAAAATTTGGGTGGACAGATTGTTGAGAAGGAGTCCAAGACACCCATCAGGAGGTCTGAAAGGGTAAGTAAGCCTCCAATTAGATATTCTCCTTCCTTATATTATTTATTGCTAACTGATGGTGGAGAACCAGAGAGTTTTGAAGAAGCATTACAGGTGGAGTCCAAGAGTAAGTGGGAGCATGGCATGGTTGAGGAGATGGAGTCCTTAAGAGAGAACCAAACATGGGATTTGGTTGAATTGCCAACTGGTAAGAGAACACTGAAGAACAGATGGACCTACAGGTTGAAGGAAAGTGAGGATGGACAGATGAGATATAAGGCTAGATTGGTAGTGAAAGGATTTGCATAAAAGCCAGGTATTGACTTTGGTGAGATTTTTTCTCTAGTTGTTAAAATGACTTCAATAAGGGTTGTATTGTCTTTGGTTGCTTTTGAGGATTTGCATCTCGAGCAGCTAGATGTTAAGATAGCGTTTCTTCATGGAGATTTGGATGAGGAAATTTATATTGAACAACCAGAAGGATTTGAGGTCAAGGGTAAGGAGAAGTTAGTGTGCAGGTTGAAGAAAAGCTTGTATGGCCTCAAGAAAGCTCCAAGGCAATGGTACTTAAAATTTGACAGGTTTAAGACTGAGCATGGCTACAGTAGGTGTCAATCAGACCATTATGTGTATTTCAAGAGATTTGATAATGGTAGATATATTATTCTATTGTTGTATGTAGATGACATGCTGGTTGCAGGATCTCACATGCAGGATATCTCTGAGCTTAAGGTGAAGTTAGCTCAAACGTTTGCTATGAAGGATTTGGGAGCAGATAAGAAAATCCTTGGCATGAGCATTAGGAGAGACAGGAAAAATCACAGGTTGATATTGTCTCAAGAAGATTATGTGAACAAGGTGTTGGAGAGGTTTAATATGCAAGATGCAAAACTGGTAAGTACACCTATGGCTGGACATTTTAAGTTAAGTAAAGAATAATGTCCCAATTCACATGATGAGGTAGAGTACATGAGTAAGGTTCCATATTCTTCCGTAGTAGGGAGTTTAATGTATGCAATGGTGTGTACTAGACTAGATATTGCCCAAGCAGTGGGAGTAGTAAGTAAATATATGGCCAATCTAGGTAAGGAACATTGGAAAGCGGTTCAATGGATCCTTAGATATCTGAGAGGAACCAGCAGCAAGCATTTGTGCTATGGAGGTTCAGATAGTTATCTACATGGTTATGTAGATTCAGATATGGCAGGGGATTTGGATGGCAGGAGGAGCACCACAGGTTATGTTTTTACTATAGGTGGAACATCGGTTAGCTAGATATCTAAGTTGCAGAAGGTTGTTGCCTTGTCAACTACAGAAGCAGAGTATATTACAGCCACAGAAGCTAGCAAGGAGATGATATGGATGACATGGTTCATGGATGAGCTTGGTAGGGAGCATGAGAGTTGCAAATTGTATAGTGACAGTCAGAGTGCAATCCATTTGGCCAAGAATTCGGCCTTTCATTCAAGAACAAAGCACATACAGCTAAGGTACCATTTCATACGGCAGGTATTGGAAAATGGGGAGTTAAAGCTGGAGAAAATCCATACAGATAAGAATCTTGCGGATATGCTAACCAAGCCGGTTACTAAGGAGAAGTTGAATCTTCATTCAACTTCTATTGGTCTTCATGATTGAGTTGAAGATGGAGGAGCTAGAAGATGTTGCTATACAGGTATTGGTGCAGCTGTTTATCTCCAAGTGGGAGATTGTTAGGGTATGGAGCTAAAAGCTTCACCAAGGGGCATACTAAAATAGGTTCGGGTCTACACAGACACTAGCGTTGGTTAGGAGCGATCCATGTCGGTTAGTTTCAGTTGCAGAAGCGCTGATGTCGGCAGTAGGGTCGGCTGATGATGGTCACAGGCGAACAGGCAGGAACCGACGTCGGCTACCTGTGTGTCCAGAAAGCAATTTTTGAGGACAGAAGCGAGTGTTTGCATGATGAGTTTGAGTTGTAGTCTCAAGCTCACATCTCTATTATTAGCAATATTATTTTTAAAGCCCTTGTTCAAGAGGCTTAACTGTTTGTTGTAAGAGCATGCTCAAGTTTCCTATTTCTATATGTAGGAAAGATCTTCTTAGCTTAGAATGTAGAGAGTAGAACTGTAAGAGTTGAACATTGTGAATGTTTGAAGGATAGTACTGAGTTGCATCAATCCAGGTTGTTGGATTTTATTGTACTTGAGAGAGAGCTCTTGAGGAATAAAGATCTAGTGAGAGATCTTGTGTGCATCTGAGAGAGGTGTGGAAGAAAGAAGTTTCTTCATTGTATTCCTATTGTAAAGAGTTTTAATACAAGTTTTTAGGGTATTTTCTTGTATATCTTGTTCTGTGCTATTTATCATTCTAGTTGCTTATCTATCTGATTTATTTCTACGTTTATTGCTTTCACAAGTGTAATCCATTGTTGGTTGATCCCCAACAACTTCTTCACTTATTTGATAAGAAAAAAAATTATTTGTCAATCATAGAGTACCTGAGTTATCCATCTTTCAAGTTTATGGTCATAAATTTGATTGGATGCTTGGTCTCATCCTTCTTCTGTATTATGATAGTAGTAATTGTATGCTTTAAAGTAAATGAGTATAGGTATAAATATTTAATAAAATTTGGACTAATTAACACTAGAGCCTATAATATTGTCTTTAATGTCCTGGAAGGGCTTTCAAGCTTTAGCTATCCATTCTATTTTGGTATCCTACTTGAGCATGGTGTTCAAAGGTTTGATGATCTATATGAATCCTAAAATTAAATTCCTTATGAAGTTAGTATTTTTAAAGAATGATTTGAGCTCCTTCTTTCTATTTGGTGGATGAATTTTTGAAATCACCTAACTTTTATATTGATCAACGGTGATCCAATCCTTAGTGATAATGTGATCCAAAATATTACATTCAATCACTCTGAACATAATTTTTTTTGGGTTTAGTGAAATACCAAACGTTTTATATCTTTTGAATGTAGACTATAGGAGACTCATGTAGTCCTTTTGAATATTAAAGTACTATTTGTATCACCTCATCTAGAGAAGGTAGGAGATAATTGTATTTTTCAAAATCCTTGTTTAGATTTTTGAAATCCACACATAATCTAATCTCACCATTATTCTTTCTTATTGGGTCTAAATTGGCCATCTAGGTAGAATGTCAAAGTAGGAAGATGACTTTTACATTTAAAAGATTCTCCACTTATTTATGAATGAGAGGTTTTACGATAGGATTGACTGGTCTTTTCCTCTATTTTAATGGTTTGTGATTTGGCTTCAAGTGAATTATATGTGTATTGACTTGTGGGTGATAAAATTTAAGATATTCATATGTCTAGGCAATGATGTCCTTATATTGAGGAATTAAATATTTCAATGTTTACCTCTCTTATGGGGTGTACCTAAGACTAATATTAACATAACATGAGAAATGTTCATCTCTTATATTTTCCTTTTTTAATTCTAATTCATTAACCTTTTACTATCTTAGGTATTGTGCCTGAGTATCTATGTCAAATGGTCTTTCTAAGGAGACAAACCCAATTGGAATTTGATTCTCTTTAAGATGAATAACACCCTCTTTATCTGATTCCTCTTCATAGAGGTGAGTAATATCCTTGTCATCGATGATTTGGTATTTTAATTCCCTTGAATTAATTATAAATTGGATATTCTTTTGGTCATCATCAAAGACCTAGGAAATTTCTACATTATCTAGAGTAAAAGGACATGATACCAATTCAATTAAGAACTATTTTACCTTAGATTCTTATAGTGGCTCCAATTTAGAAAAAATAGTATCTAATGAATCATCAATCTAATTTTTCTCTCTCAAAAGTGATATGATGTTGAAATCTTCAAAGCTTTCAATCAGGTCCAATACATTATGCTTATATCACTTCAAATAAGTAGCTTGCATTGCTATTTATTTTTGACCTGATTGACCACCACCTCTGAGTCACCAGATACTAATATTTTTTTCACATTATTCTTGAGTGAAAATTATAGTCCCAAAACTAAAGCCTCATACTCATATCTCATCTCTATTTTTAGTACATGGAAATTGTAACTTTTATGTTACCAATTTTTTTACCTTATGGATCAATCAACTCAATTTCTATGACTGATCCTTTCTTGGATCTAGCACCATAAAAATATAGAGTCCATATATGATTAGAACCTTTAATTTTTAGATTTTTTACTTGATTTTGAGTATTAAATGTATAAATACCAAGGTTGGGGGATTCATACTTTACCTCTTCATTCTTGATGTTATACTCTATAATGGGATACTTCATTCTTGACCCTCTATCAATTTTGATTTGATTCACAACTTCTCTCCATGATATCCATATATGAGAAAAGTCTATAGAGAGATATTTTTTAAGTGTTTCGGACTAATCCTTTCTCAATATAAGACTATAACCTTTAGGTATGTCTACTACTAGAATATAAATGGTCATTTAAACTCTTAGTTCAGATGCTACTTGAATATGAAGATTGCTTAATTCTCCAACTATTGGGACCAATATCTTGTCTAATTGAGAAACTAACCTATTTAAAGGTATTGGCATCAAACAAATATTTTTACATATGGATGTGGGCATGACAGTTGTAAATGCTCTAGAATCAACTAAATAGTTATGAATATTCTTATCAAATGCCTTGATAGTCATTATAAAGGGTGTAACTTATGGTTTGATCTTGTAGAGATGTTGGTGTTAGATTATTTTGATTTGTCCATATATGCTTTCAATTAATTCATAGGCACCTTTCCTATAATGGACTTATAGAACAACTCCTTTTGTTCAGTGATCTGAGCTAACTCATGAAGAGTTATATTTGCATTGATCTTCTTCATATCCTCAACAATGTTGTATCCTCTTTTAATTTGTTCTTCCTTTCTCTACTACTAAACATTCTCCTTTGGAAGGGATGGATTATTATCCAACTTGGGATTATGAGGAATTTTCATGGTATTTGGAGGAGTCGATGTTGTGAGTGGCTTATTATCTCTTAGATTTTATGCACCTTTTTGGAATTGATGGAAAGCATGAACTTCATCTATGTTGTCATTTAGCTCATTGTCATCTTCACCTAGAAAAGTAAATGCATGATTTTCAATAATATAATAGTGCTTAAAGATCTAGTATCCAAATGATGATCAAGTGGATTATGCATCTAATCTTATCTAACCACCTTTCTTTGAAAATTGTCGAATGATGCATAAAAGTTAACATAGTTGAGCTCACCATGCTCATAAGTATTATGAATTTTACACCAATTAGGAAGGCTCATCTTTGCTATGTTTATCTTTATAATCTTTTTAGGATGTTTAGGCCTATTTAATGATCTATTATATCTCTATAATCTAGTATTATGATTTTTCGTTAGGCCGTTTTCATTGTCCATCTTCTTTTGCATATTTAGGGAATCATTGCTAATTTTTTGAACCATATTTTGAATAAAATCAAGTTATACCTTTTTAGAACCCATAATATTGTCACTTATATTTTCACTCCTTGAGGAGATGCCTAGCTCTACTCATCCAAGTGTCACAATGGAAACATCTCTCTTGTTTTGGGTAATAATTTGGTGAGATGAATCTCTAGAAGGGCTAGTTCCCTTGATGCACTCTTTGAATTACTTTATTACCTATCAAATTTGGATGAAAAGGGTTAAGAAAAAAAACTAAGAAAACTAAAAGGTGATGAATCACTATTGGATTTCCACCTATTAGGTAAAATTGTAATACTACTTAGAGCAAAACAAATCTTTCCTTACACAAAACACATAACATAAGATAAATTGTTACATTAATGTTTCATAAGCTAGGTTCAAAAAGGTATTTTGATAATTGAGAGGGTAATTAATGATTCATTTGGATAATATAGTCATGAACCACTTATAATACACTTATACACTTCAAGTAGAACACTAACAAAGCCTTGTAACAATTACTCTTCTGCACACTTGGTGAACAATCAAGGATAACATGCTAGAAAACATCATTTTTTAATAAACAAGACCAACAAGATTTCAATAATTGTATAGAATATAAGTAATAAAATTCACTTTTTTTATTTCTTCAAGAGAAATTTAAGTAAAACATTGTCTAGGGTTTCACCATCAACCAATGGAAGCTGCTAAAAAGATCCACAATGTTAATATTTATAACATTTAGGAGAGGGGTGAGACAAGGGAAGTCAAAAGGTCACTTAGACACCTATCAAGTTGAGATAAAAGGTTATATTTGCATGATAAATAGATTTTAAATGGACCATGAAATGTTAAGAGGTCCAAATGTCCATATAAGTCATGAAACTTATGGAAAATGGCATGAAACTCCCCAATCTGACTCATAAAATTGCCTTCACGATTTAGACCTATTTGAATTTCCCACAAATAACTATGGATATTTAATATTATTGGTATGAGATGAAAGGGTTTTATACATGCCTCTCCATGCATTGGTTTCATTCCTACTCATTTGGAAACTCATGAAAGGAAGCCATCACTACCTGTAGTCTAAAAAACTCCTCTTTTCCCACCCCTCACACTTGGCCTCTAAATTATAATTATTTATAATTTAAAATGAATGGTATGGAGTGGGTGACACATTTAAAGACTTTACATGTCCTTAGACTACTTGGGTTCTCCTTAAAATGACATCCACTTAAGGCTTTCACACTTCTCATCTTTATGTTCACTATGCCAATTTTGACTAGTTAATATGAGAGCTATAGTTTTGAAACTTAGGAGTTTTTCCTTGGAATAAAATGAAAATAAGGAGTTATTAAATGTATATATCTCTCCTCCAAACTTTATTTTATCTTTTAAAACCTTCTAGAACATATGAAACACATAAAATGGTAAAAAAACCCTATTTTTTACCTATTCATATAATTCCATATAGCTAAAAATCATGGGAGGAGTCTTGAGTGAGTCCTATGTAATTTTTAATAGCTTTCATGGTAAAAATATGTCATCTAGATATCTCTCTAAGCTTGTTTTCTCCATGAGGTCTTGATTGAGGGTTTAGTATGGTTTTAGGTAGTTTTTAGTCTTAATCATTGTTCAAAAAATTTTGACATTTAACTTGCCAATAAATGACACAAACCTAATATTAAAGGACCATACTAACCCCTCCAAACTCCTTTGGTTACCATGTAAACTCTTATAGAATATATTAAGAATTGAAGTCACCCCATTGAGCTTGTTTCTACCTTTCTTGCATATTTGAACTCTTTCTAAGATAAAAATTACTTTACTATAGGTTTATGTAAATAATAAAAGTTAAAACATGTCTAATTGCATCTCCCTATCATGTCCCAATCATATATATATATACATATATATATATATATATATATATATACACACACACATATATACATATATATACATATACATATATATATATACATATACATATATATATATATATATATATATATGTATCATCAAGAGTTAGAAATGAAGGTAGACCCGCAATTGGTTCTAGGTCCCTTGAAGGCCTAAAGGGTTTAACATATACCTTAAAAGTTTGATTTATTTGAAGTAATATATCATGTTTAAGATGGTATATAATTCTTATTAATTCTTAATTTAATCTTTTAATATTACCGCACAACCTGCCAAGTAATCTTCTTCCTTTTTCCTCATTCACCAACTAGGCCTAGTGAAAGCTTGCCTAGTTGGATTGAGTGCAAGGGCATTTTCATCATATTGAATGTTTTGATCCTAAATTAGTTATTTTATATCATATATTTTCCTTAAATACACCTCATAATATGTTTCTTGAGTTTCCAAAAGTTCCATATTAATCCATTTTCCCATTTTGTATTCACTAGCTTGTTTTGCTAAAGCCTAATTTTTCTAGACTCACTAATCTCTTGGACTAAACAATGAGGTATATCACTCATACACAAATAAAATTAAATATATTGGTATTTTTAAAAGGCTTTTATTATTATTATTATCCAATTTCTTATCTATATTCCTTGATTTAGGTTCCTAACCAACTCAAAATGTCTAAAAAGGCCTCTAAAAAGAATGTTTCTTACACCTTTTCCCAAATCCACCTAAGAGTGACCTCTCTAAGCTGAACCAATTCTCCTAGGTTCTTTAAAAATTATATTAATCCTAAATTTATGATTATTAAGATTTTAATTCATATAAAACACCTATCTTCTTTAGATTCCCCATATTCATCTATTGAGCAAAGAGGTTTCTTAGAGCAACTATACAGACTAATGACATTTGACCTAGTAAGAGTGGCTGATCATATTGAATGGTTATTGGAGTGTGTGTAAACCATTCATTAAAAAATCATGGATCATTCATTGATTTTAATCCTCTACTTCTCCCTAGACAAGCCCATCTCTTACCTTACCTCAAAGACTATACCCTACTGTAGGTATATGCAGGTTTTCAAGCAGTCTGAGCAGGCCTTCCTTACATTATTTTTAATTCATGAAGTTGATCATGATCCTCATAGAGGTGGTAAATTACTTTTATAATAATTATAATCTCCCATTTGGCCTTCATATGCACTTTATTTTTTCAATTGAGTCCTTTCTTGATAGACTAAGACACCTACCTTTTATACCCTCTTATAGGTGTCATTTGCTTCAAAATAAGATTATTTATGATGTTTAAAGGAATTTATTGAATCCATCTAGGTCAAAAAATTCATGTTTTAACTAGTTCCATTCTTTTAAGGTCTTCATACACCACTTTGAGAATCAAGTTGGGTCACTAGTTTGACTCAGGTACTCTACCCCTTTAGACCCTACCTGTAGGTGCTTATAGCCTTAATTGAGATTTTTCATGGTATGAAAGGACTTCATTGAACCCCCTTGAGGTCAAACAACATATGATTCACCTTGGACTCATGTGTATACTCATTGGATTCATAAATTATGTTCTCTTGTTTAGATTGAGAAACTTGCCCTTGGACCCTACTATAGGTGTTTATTGGTTGAGTGTGGACACTTGTAAGTGTCCATAGGGATTATAAGACTATGCATTTACCTCTTATTGATAGCCTTCATGCCATTTTTGTGCCATATAGCCAATGAAAACATATTTGTCATGAGGCATACTTAATTGTTGCTCATTTGTGTCAAAAGGTCACTTACAATTTTAGACCTATAGACATTAATGGAGTATTTCAAAAATTTTGGAGGCATATTTGAGGCCTTAAAAAAGCTCTTTGCACTTACTATTTTACGTCCATTATTGGCATATGTCTTACCTACACTATATGATATAATATTAACCTCTTTATATACTTTTAAATACTTGGGAAACATGTTATGAGAGGTCCACAAAAACCCCTTGGAGCTTTATTTTGGAATTTTAGGCAAAGTTTCTTAGAATTCAATCTCTTTTTTCACCAAAGTAATCTAGATATTCCTTAACCTCATTGACACTTCAAGAAGTCTACAAGGGTAAATTTAGATGTTATAACCCAACATGAGGCTACTTTAATGTTTCAAATATCCATACAAGAATCATCAAGGCTCTACTCATACACTTGTAGATGAACATTTCAAACACAAGTGGTAAAGATTGTCTAGTTGTCATGGGATGAGCAGTATGCATTATCATTTGATTTAAATGGTCCAAGGCCTCCCTCAATACCATCAAATGATGTTTTCAAATTTCAAAAATATTTAAACAAATACTAAGACATTGATGGTGTCATCATGAGATGCTTATATGTGAAAATGAGATGAATGTGGATAATGAATGTGGAAAATATCAACAAGGTAGACAAAATGCCTCATGGCTAGATCAAACCTATTGTCAACATTCCACATGCATGATTTAAAACAAGGACATATTTATACAAGATTCAAACATTCCTTTCAACATGAAAATCACCTACATATATGTGGAATAGAGCAAGAAGAGGTATCTCATGACTATTTTAGCATGGATAATGAACATGTGATCAAACTTTCACTTTGCAAAAAATATCAATGAACTATTATCAATTATTTATTTCTTGGATAACTAATACACCCTAATTACCATCTCATGAATAGGTTGAACAATATCTAAACATTTGATTGCAAGTGAAGTTAGGAAAAGAGATGACAATGGAGAATGATGAAATTGTAAGCTACCAAAAACATGGATGGAGGTAGTCATATTATCATGAGACCTATGTAACATCATTACTCAAATACATGAGACCTCTAGAGGAAAACAACAATCTACAAAGAAGAACTTTGACTGAGACTGCACATGGTGGCACCTTCCTTTCAACATGGACTAACTTGTTAATCAAAATACCATGGAACATGAAAATAATTATTTAAATAATATAATAATGTATCCCACATCCTCTGGAGTCAACATCACTAACTGGTTAATATGGATTTTACCAAAATGGATCAAAATCTGTAGGTTGCATGAAACAACTAACAAAAAGTAAAATCAACTTCATGAGGATGGTTCATGAATAAAATCCACCATTATTAAAAATATTTAAATTTAAATTAATTTATTTGAGTGTTTTACAACCTCCTAAAAGCATTTTTCCTAAAACCTCTTCAGCTATCCATATTGAGTAAAAACCTGAAGGTCATTTCTATATGTCTATCAAAGAAAGAAAAGAGAAGAATAATTTTGTATTTAAAATTAAAATTTCAGAGAAATTCAAATGTTGAGATGAGTTATAATAATGTGAAGAGGCCTTTCATGATATTTTCCCATGTGGCACACTTCCCCATCGGCCATACAAGTGCTAAAATCTCCCTTTTTCAGTTGTTTCTTGAATTTTAATCAGAGAACCTGCAATATTCTGATGTAAGTGACATACCTAATATAAAAAATAACTTATTTTACATTATAATGGAATAAAAATATCATGGACACCTTGGGAACGATTCCACTTTCACTAATGACCCTTAAAAGCTTACTAAAAGACTCAAAATGACAAATAAACCCATTAGACCATGACTAATGATAAAAATGCATTAGATAACATAAAATAAACTATATAATATCATATGAAGAATATTTATACAAATAAACATCTAAAAACCCATTTTTTTTACCTATAGGGGTCCAACTTTGACTTGAAGTCAAACTTGGTCGACAAAATGGTGACTTATAAGGGTAGCATGCCTACTATACTAGAGTTCAGTAGACTTATCCTATCATGGGACAAGGGAGCCAATGATTTATTAAAGGTAAATATAAATTAGTTTCCTAAAAAATGCAAAAAATAATTACAACACACCAAGCAAACATAAGATAAAGCAAGACACAAATAAAACTCACACATGTGCATAAGCACTTAGGAAAAATAAAGAAATCAATAATTATGTACAAGGAAAGAGGATAAACTTAGTATCAATGTTTGAGATACATACCTTTTAATAGGATATGAATCTCCTCTCCATCCAAATTTGAGATTTGGAAAGCATTATGTTGCTTTCATTGGGTGATAACATAAGGCCCACTCCACAAAGCATCAAACTTTGTGTGTTTTCTAGGTTAAGCCCTATCTTCATCCCACTTTAAAACAATGTCTCCATATTGTAAAATTATTGGAATTAATTTATTTTAAATGTATCTCTTTTTTTGATCTTGGTGAGATATCATAGTTTTCATAGCTTAATCTCTTATCTCTTGAAGATCCATCAACTCACACAACTTGACTTACATGCTTTCTTTTTCCTTCAACTCTAGCTGATATGTGAGATTTAAGGCTAGTTACTTAAGTTAAATAGGTATTCTATCCTCCCTCCCATAAAAAAATTTATATGGTGAGTTTTCAATTTCTCTCTTGGAGGTGATCTTTTCAACCCAAAGAGTTGTATTTAACTTGGAATACCAAGTTCTATGATTCTCCTCCATTGTCCTCTTAATAATAATAATTAGATTCTTATTCATGGAATCATATCATTCCCTTGTGGATAATATTTGGATGAGGTAATAAGATAGATTCCATGTTTTAATTCCCACTCATTTATCCTCATTCTAAGGAAAGCCAATGTATTTCCTTAAATTATTATTGAAGGAGGCCCAAACCTTGTCACTGTGCCTTCATATAAGTCTAGAACTAAACTTTAATTTGATTCCTTGACATATAAATCCTCCACCCATGTTTTAAAGTATTATATAGTAGTAAACACCCACTTGTGACTAGCACTTGAAGGTGGGTTGATTAGGCCTATGAAATCTAGACCTCATTGCATAAAACGTTAGTTTACTTGTATTAGATGAAGAGGTAAGGATGAAATATTTTATTTAGTAGTTTCACTTGGATTTTAACACTTTGAGGATATTAAAATATCTCCTCATCCAAGTGGCACAATTGAATCACCTCTAGGCTTGTGGGCAACCTAAGGAATGAGATGAATCTCTAGATAGGGATAGCCCCCTTGATGTACCACTTCATATTGCAACTACTAAAAAACTTATGGGGGTAAAAAGGGAAAAGTATAACTAAAATAAAACTAATATAAAAGAGTTTATACACCAAATAACATGATTAAATATAACCATATGCATATTACACTTGGAATCAAAAGACAAACTAAATATACACTTCTCCAATCTTCAACTCACATCAATGCTACATTATGAGGTTATCAATTAATGTGAAAATATAGGAATAGAAAATATGCCTATGAGTGAACTAATTAATATAATAAATAACTTAAACCATAAACATCTTCTATAACACTTCACATGCCCTACAAGAAATGGGTGCAAATAGGTAAAAGAATGAAATAACCTGCTAAGGAATCCATAGTTTTCACTAAGCAAGATTCATCATACAATTGAACACACTAATAAAAGTAATATAGGAGGTAAAAATAAATTGTATTATTTATCAAAACTTATAAATTTTAGAATGGCTTCACCATACTCAGGTGGAGCATCCTTTACAATGCCAAAATGGCTAATTCTTATAGAACATGTGAGAGAGAGAAGAAGAGAAAATTCAAAGGGTCACAAAGACACTTTTAAATATGATACAAGGAGTTATTTTTGAATTTATAGAGGGTATGAGATGAAACATACAAGGTCTAGTGGTACAAATGTCAATCCAAGTCATAAACCTCATGAAAAGTGGCAAGAAACTCCCCATTCTAGCTCAAAAAACTTGTTTGCATGATTAACACTATTTAAATGTCTTATAACTGATTGGTATCAGGTATAATAATTGGAATGGAAAGGGAGGATATAATACATTCCTCTCCATGCATTGGTTGCATGTTTGGTCCTTTGGAAACCTCTATAAATGTACCATCATCATCTACTATCCAGAAGACACTCATTTCATGCATATTACACATTTTTATTTCAAGATAATTTGATAATTAAAATCCATAAAGGATAGTGAATGAAACCTATAAATACCCTCCATGGATTTATAATCACCAAGGATGCCTTAAAAATCTATTCACTTGAATTTTTCACCCTTCTCCCTAGTTTGTCCATTAGGCTAGCTTTGACTGGCTGAGTTGAAGCAATTGGTTTGGACACATAAGAGTTGTTTCAAGGAATGGGAGTGATTTGGGGATTTATCTTAAGTCTTAAAATTTTGATTCATGTTCTTGTAATATTTTGAAACATCTTACAACCTACAAAAAACACAAAATAGTGAGAAAATCCCCATTTTTACCATATTCGTATAAGTTTATCTAACTAATTTTCTTATGGGGTAGCTTTAGAGAGTCCTTTAAAATTAAAAATATCTATTCTGGTTAAACTGGTCCACTATATTGCATCTCTAAATATATTTTCCCAATAAGGTCTCTAGCAAGGATTTTAAGGGTTTCTAAGTAGTTTAGGCTCTTAAATTTGTTTCATAAAAATATGAAATTAGAGTTAAAAAAAATCAACAAATTAGTTTTTCAATACCCACTCTAACTTCTCTAAACCTCTATGGTGTCCATGCAAATCCTCAAATGAGATATGAACACTTGAAGTCACCTATTCAATCTCTTCCTTTGATTCCAATAGGCATAATGTTGGTCTTAATCTAGAATTGATTTTATAAATGATTTTTTTGAAATATATAAGATGAAAAACACTTGTATTCACCCTATGAACATGATTCAATGGGATATAACTGATATATAATGCTAAGAGTGTGATTGGTCTCCCCATTTGGGCACTAGGCCTAGTCATGATTAGTAGGCCTATATTATTTCAAGACCCAAGATGATCTCTTCATGATTTATAATATAAAATATATGATTTAACACTTTAATCATGGTCCTAAAAACATGATATATCAACTTTGGAAGCTCACCTAGATCTAAAAGTGAGAATGACCTCTTGTTTGGCCTTCAGGCATAACCATGCCTCATGAGTCTATCTACACATTTAAGGATGTAAGGTACCATGTTGAACTCTATCTTCTTTCACATGATTTATCCTAATTATCTTGATGTTTCCTAATGTTTTTATGGATCTTGGTCCACTATCTCCTCTCTTTTCCTCAAAGTTGTAAGACTCAAATATAAAAGGAGTGCCTTCTATCTGAGATAAAACATAGGGCACTCCACTATTTTCCTATACAAATATTAGTACTTGAAAAGTATCTTCAATTCACAAGTATGATTTGTACAAAAATTGAGCTCCTAAAATTAATATATGACCTCTTAAAATATTAAAACTCTAAGGCTAACTTGTTAATTCTTGATTGTGTTGCCTTGAAATGTTACACCTATAAGTGATGCTTGATGGGGTTGAGTTTAAAAGTAAACTGTTCCAACATCATTATAGTATCCATGGTTTACTCCATACTTTTTTAAAACCATTTTCTCATCCCACATTCACAAACCCCAAACTGACCACTACTTGTCATAGTCAAAGCTGACTGTGTCCTTTGCTTGTTTGGGTTCTATAGGTGCAAGTTATCTTGTTAAGCCTTTGATAGTGTTCATAAACTTTCTCTAAGATTCAAAGGTACAATTAAAAATTATTAGACTCATAATTTTCCTTGATTTTATGCAATATAAAATCCTAGATGCTATTGTTTCAGATCACTGCCCATCTTTGTCTCCTACAGCTGACTATGTTTTACCTTAAGAATCCTGCCTATAGGTGGCTATTATTGATTGTTTTAGGTTTGGAAAGGTTATTATCAGCCTAAATTCAAACCATTTTAATCACCCTATAATTTATTTAACTCAAATATTTACCTACCTAGTCCTTCTTCATTACTTTGAACTTCAATCATGCTTACTATTCTATACAATCATTTCCAATGATTGTAGGTGAGGTTGGAGTCTCAAAAGGTCAATATAGACTTGTTGTCATTTTAAGGAGATAATTAGGTATATTATGGCTATGTATAAATGTATCTACAAGTTTATTTCACCATTTTACCTTCTCATTAGCCTTTTGAATGCACTTTGGTTCATGAAGGAGTTCTAACTACTTGACTGAGACATCATGCCCCTTACCAAACTTGTAAGTGACCATTAACTCATTAAACCTAGTCATGATATATTTAGGTCCTCTCTTGAAATTACTTAAGGTCATAATGTACCTAATTATGTTTTTATTCCACTTATATGTCCTCAAACAAAACCAATCTATCATGTCTAGGTCTCTGTCTATTTGCTGTTGTAGGTGAGTATTTAGTGGTTTGTACAAACTAAGGTGTGAACAGAAACAAGGACCAATGCATCATTCCCCTTGAGTGTCCTATTATATCATGAATGTTATCTTACATAATTAAAAAATAATCCACCTTGAATCATGATCTCATACTACAAATTTGGATGAAAAGGCCTATTATGGCTCAGACCTATAGATAACACTAACTGAGTTTAGTGTATGAAAACACAACTTTGGATCATCAAACTTCTGCCTTTCACTAACTCTCTTGAATCCACTTTTTTCAAGGATATTTTAATTAATGGAAGATATAAGTTTTAATGATTATTTACCTTCATAATTATTGATATACCTATTATAATACATCAACAAAATAATACAGTACTCTATTTTTTCTACTTTAGGGATTTATTCTCCAAAACTACAGTCATCATTACATGAAGGTTCCTCCAAATTTTCTATAACTATAGTATCAAAAAATTTCATGTTAGGATCCTTATAACATGTTATAAACTCTTAAAGGGTTTCATTACTCATTTTGTCATCTTTATAAAACCTCTCAGATCCCTGCATAGTCATCTATATGTGAACAAAATCATGCATATAGGCATTTGAAAAGGAGAATGAGAAGTTATCATGAATTATATGTTTTGATGGTGTTTATACCTTATACAAAAGTTCAAAACTAATTTCACAAGCTTCAAAGGAATTAACACATCTCAAAACTTATCTTTAACATGATTGGTTCTATGAGGACACCTGTAGGTGGCTATCCAAAAGGGCAGACTATATGTAAGTGTTGTATATGACTATGACAGCCTTCTAAAAAATATTTGGAGCTTAATACTTGTTTTTTATTATTTAATGTAATGATTAACATTTTATAAACATACTTAAGACTCTATTAATACTATATATACCTCCATTATACATGGTTCAATCATGGTAGCAAGTGAAAAATGAGCTAAGAGTTGACTAGGTATGACAGTAGACTACACACTTATGGAAATATGATTTAGATGGTAGGTTATTAAGGTGAAAGGAATAAAGAGTAAATTATAAACATGTGAGAGTTATTATCAGAATATTCCAAAACCTTGAACAAGCATGAAACTCTTGAAAATAATGAAAAACTACCTATTACATTAAAAAAAGATTAGTCTATAAAATTAAAGTGATTTTCTCATCCAAACACCATGAAACCTAAAAAATCCATGAAAAAAATATGAGGGGGAATTCAAAATCATCTCAAAAAAATATGAACAACTGGATTGTATATAAACTCTTAAACCAAACAAAAACCTATAGAGTGCATAGATTTGTAAGCAAATTTGCATAGTCAACTTCAAACAAATTATTAATAAACCAAAGTTGATATATACTTGCACTCCTATTATGTAAATAAATTGATATGAGTGTATATCATTTCCCAAGAGGATTTTCCCCAAAATTTTTTAAGTTATCTATACCAAGTATAAACCTGTAAGTCAAATTTGCTTGCCAAGAAAGGTAAGAAGAGAGGTGAATAGTTTTGAGCAAGAAATTTTACTTCCAAATCATACCAAGCATGTAACTAAGCATGGGGGAGCTGAAGAGTCTCATTTAAAACTTTTCCAAGTTGCACACAATGCAAATATGTCATATAAGTGCCAGCCTCTTCCTTTTCTTTAAGAAAATTAACTTTTCTTCTAATAAACCTACAACTTTTAGTTATGTCAGCTATTTAAGACTTTCTAATGACACAAGAGGATTGAAATCATCTTTTGACACCTTCAAATTTACAAATAAACCTCTAAAAATCATTAAATTCACCTTTTTGACCCATAAAATGACCTAAAATTATAAATGGACATAAACACTAGTTGACCAAATCTAATACAACATTCATTGGCATCAATTAAACTATAATACACCCCATGGAACTCATATTACACCCCCTATAGACCTAGAAAGTTAGGTTTTTACCTATAGGTGCCCCAATTTGACTAAAAAGTCAAATTTTGTCGACATTTACCATTAAAGAGAGAACTTTTTTTACACTTCCTTACCCAAGAATGGGTGTCTGTGAACAAACAAGGCCAAAAATATCTAGCTTTCATTATCTTAGTAGTTGTGGTTCTTGGAGCAAACTGACCATGAATTGGTCAATCATGGAACTCAAATAATATTTTATCAACCTAATCTGATTCAACATACCTCAATAACACACTTGAAAAGTCATTCATAAACAACACTCCATCAACAAGTACATAAGCAATAGATTGTAATCTAAAGTACCTTCTTTCAACTCTATATAGGCCTTGTGTACACTTACCATTTTAAAGAAAATAGATCATATCTTATGTCTAACTCCTCATTAATGGATTTGAAACTATTTTATGGTCATCACAAATTTATAAAACAACTTGGTTTCATTCTTTTAATTTTGAAGTAAGATTCTCACATAACCCCTTTCCTTTCACTAGTTTGGTTGGATTGATTTCTACATCATACTCCATCACTTTTGTGATCCAACCAACCATTTTTTCATTCAAATATCTCCTCAAAATTAATTCTTTGAAACTAGGAATAGGTACCAATATGTCAATCTTGTCTTTACATAACATATGCCTAAACTTATTTAGACTTCTAACAACTAAAAGTACTTACTTCTCAACATAGATGTATCTTACCTCATAGACCTCTAATCCTTGACTAAAAAAGACAATAGGCTGCTCCAAGTTCTCTTTATTTGATTGAGTGAGCATGGAAAAAATTACCTCATCATTTCCAAATTTATACAAGTTGAATTCCTTTTAGAAATTTGGACTTGCAAGACTTGGAGCTTGGGTAATAGCTTGTTTAATCTCTTCAAAACTCTCCTTCCTTCTTCTTACCAAAGTGAACACTTCACATTTCCTTCAAATGGAGGTAGGAGGCTTGAATAAATTATAAAAATTAAGAATAAACATCTTTATAGAATTGATTTTTCTAAAGAAACTTTACAAACCTTTCTTGTGTTTGGGCAAAGCCAATGCCAAGATTGCACTCACCCTTTCAAGATCTATGGATAGGCCCTTCTTTGAGATAATGTGTCCTCAAAATTTGCCTTCATGGAAAATAAACACACACTTATTTGGGTTAATAAATATTATAAACTCTATACATCTCTAAAAAATCTACCTAAGGTGATTCAAGTGATCCTTTGCATCTTTGGAAAAAATTGTGATATCATCAAGATACAGCAACACAATGTCATTTATTAGTACTTCAAATTCCATATCCATTACATGTTGAAATTTTGCACCAAAATTAGACAAACCAAAAGGAATTTTACTATAATCATATTTACCCCATTTAGTATTAAAGTCTATCTTATATTGGTAACTTTCCTTCACCAAAATTTGATTATACTTGGAATACCCATTAAGGAGGTAAAAACTTTCACTAGCTACCACAACTTGAAAAATATGCTTCATGAAAGGAAGAAGATAATGATACTTTAGGTAAACTCAATTTAAGTCCCTAAAATCAACACATTACCTAATTCACCCATTCTTCTTCTTTACTAGGACTAAGTTTACCAACCAAGATGAATGCTTATTAGGAAAAATTATCTTGGACTCAATCAACTTTGTAAGCTCCTTTCTCATGAGATGCTCAATCTTAAGATTAATTTACCTTTGTATTTCCTTGATAGCCTTAGAATTTTCATCTAGCTCTATGGTATTTTTAGATAAGCTTGGATCAAATCCCTTTAAATCACTATATTCCCATACAAAGACATCATAAAAGTCCTTGCATATCTCAATGAAAGCATGTTTTTCTTCACTAATACATATCTTCCCAAGATCAAACAACTTATCTTTAAAGATTTATACTTTTTCATATTTTTCTTGCCTAGTATACATGAATACCTTCTCTTTATTCAATTGATCATCATCATGTAAAATACTCTCAAGTGTGACTAAGCCTTTAGGGAGATTTTTTATTTTCAATTGTATAATCTACCCTCCATATTGTTTTTGTAGTTTGGATTGATTCTTTGAAGAAAAATCAGCCTCCTCTTGTAGGAAAAGAGGTATTTTTTGGTCACTATCAAACACTTAGAAATTAGTGACATTGTCAGGTATGGAGGGCTTTGTAATAACCTTGATATGTGGCTAGATATTATCTTTTCTTATCCCCTTTGGAACATAAAATTGAGCTCTAATTGATGCCAACCTATCATCATGTTTATCATCTTCTCATGGGATATATTTGATGTTAAATTCTTTGAAATCCTCAACAAGATCCCACACTCTATGATTATAGGACTTAATCTAATATTTCTTAGTCACATTTTGGCCTCTTACTTGATTCACAATAAACTGTCACCATACACTTGAAATTCTTTCACACCTCTTTTCCTAACCCACTGAAGGCCATGAATAAGGTCCTCATATTTTCCCATAATACAAGTACAAGATAATTTAAATATGAAAATTTAATATTACCCTTCTTTGGATGGTGAAAATAATATTTCTCCATCACCACCACAATTTTAATTCTAGATCCATTAAAGAATAGATGCCATAAACCATTCATTTTTTTACTCGGATTCATCAAGTTTGGCATGAAATAATCTTATTAATTAATTAAATACACTCTAAGACTCATAATTTATCTATTAATTTGTAAGGATCATGCTCATAATTTTCACCTCCCCATTCATCTAAATATAGATCAGAAACTCCTTCAAGACAAGATATTGGAGATTGATCTATGTGAAGTTCCTCCTCATCAAGAATGGAATAATTGACATTAAAAAATTTAGGAATGTAGGGATATAATGATTGTGATGAATTGGATTTGATTAAATATTCACCTTATTACCATACTTTGTCCTAAAAACCATATATGACCAATTAGTTGCCAAGTATCCACATATATTGGTTGTAAACTCTCTTGACAAAAATAGAGCAAAGTACGGGGGTAAATCTACCATAACCACATTATGAGGGATGTAAAAAGTAATACAATTACGTAAAATCAAATTTAAATCCTTGAATACTCCCAATGTATTTGGTGGTGATCCATCCAATTGTAGAATTCCTTTAGCCATTAGTTCATATTTGAGATCTAGTTTATCCACATTTGACTTGGACATAATTGAAGTACTAGCCCCACTATCTTTGATGTAATTGTGAATTAGTAAATAACCAATGATCAAATATATATAAAAAGGAAGTGTATAATTAATTTATTTAACTTTTCTATCAATGGGTTGAGTTAAATTCACTCCTAGCTTATCCAACTTATTTACCTAGTCTTTGAAATTCCTTTTAAATCATATATTTTTATCTTGATATTATAAATTAATCCCATAAGGAAATATTCATATATAAATTCTTCATTTATTCTACAATATTTATAGAAGGAATTCTCACTTTGAAAGGCTCTTTAGAATCACTAGTACCTTATGCTATAGCCTGTGAAGGTGGATATGTATGATCTAGCCTTACATTCTAAAACTTCTAATTTTCTTATACCTTAGGGACTGAGTTAGACCCACCCACCATTTGAGATGATGTAGAAGTTAAAATATGTACTTTATTAGCCTCTTTAGTCTATTTAACAACCCTTTTCTTAGACCTAGTGTTAGAGGACACATTAGCATTCATATTACTTGCATTTCCCAAATGATTTATGGTATGAAACTATCCCTCCAAATGATTTATAAGAGTAGAATTAGATTGCATTTGTTCATTTTCCATTCTACTTTTAATTGGCACATAAAAAGTGAAAACTTAAGGTGTTTGACTACCTTACATTTTTATGGCTTGATTATGCATTTCATTAACATATGCAACTTAGTCTTGATTTTGGTTATAACAAGGTTAACATGGTTGTTATTAGACAATGTTATTTTGAATGGGAACAAGAGCTCGTAAATATTATGAGGAATTATTAATATAACTTTGGTAAGGTCTATATTGGGTGATTTTCCCTTGTCCTTGAGCATTACCTTGAAAATGAGGCCTATTTGTTTACCCAAACTAATTGTAGGATCGATATGGCCTATAACTTTGAGATTTTTACCTTTTAAGGGAAACCAATTCATTAGTAACACTTTGGAGCAAAATCTTGACTTCATGGATATTATTTGTAGGGGAAATGGAAAACTTTTCTTAACTATTAGGCAAAAGAGCCAAGGTAGGTAATGCAACTTGACTAAGAGGGTGCAAATCAAGGAATAACGGCATTGGTGGTCTAGGATCAATCTTCCTTGATTGAGAAAGATAATTCTCAACATTAATGGATATCTCATAGGCAACAGGTAGTGCATTCCCACCCATGGATTGGATCATCATGGATAAATCACTATTTAATGATTTTAGATAGTATAAGAAGGCATAATTTGGGGTAGGTCTCATAAAGGTTGGGATCTTATCCCATGTCTTTTGAAATATAGTGTTAAAATATTGCATAAAATATTGAGGAGTCCTATTTATAATGGTAAATTTCTCAAATAGTGATAGATAATCACTCTTATCTCCAAACCTCTTAGTTAATAGATATGCTAGTTCATCCCATGAAGCAATGGAATTTTTAGGTAGATTCCCATACAAATATAAAGCTTTCCCTTTGAAAGACAATTCTAATAGCCTAATAGCCACATTCTCTTGGATTATATTATGAATGTTGCACAAATTAGGTATGTTTCTAATATGTTTAATGGGAGTAATAGGACATTCTACACTAAAATATGGAACACTCTTAATGGTTTCTCTAGGAATTTGGTCATATTGGGCAAGATTCAAAGGAGATGATCCAATAAAACCTATAAAAGGTTAGTTTCTAGCCATCTTGGAATGTAGGCTATGGGTATTAAAGGTTGAATTTAGTAGGAAATTGGACTTCTTAAACAACAACTCTATTGAATAAGTATGAGTATTCATAAATCTAAACCTTTCAATATAATATAAAGGGAATTTAACAAACTCAAAGGGTATACCTTTAGTAGCAGACCTAGTGGTCACCTTTGGCATAGAATTTAAGGATTGATAAACAAATAAACATTTGAAAACTATAGTGGAATTTATAAGTAGTAAATGTAGATGTTCTTGTAGCTATAACTATGATAATACCAACACCAATCTTGGACATTCTTCTAGGACTTAGGGTCCCATTGGGAATGCTAAAAACTATTGTAATTTAGATTTGAATACCTTGAGGAGATGTGTATATCTCCTCATCCAAGTGTCATAATTGAAACATATATCTTTTTCGGGTAACAATTTGGTGAGATGAATCTCTAGAAGGGATAGTTCCTTTGATGCACTCTTTGAATTACTCTCTTACATATCAAATTTGGATGAAAAGGGTCAATAAAAAAACCAATAAAACTAAAATTTGATGAACCAATATTGTATTTACTCCTATTGAATGAACTTTTACTACTACTTAGAGTAAAACAAATCTTTCCTTACACAAAACTCACAATACAAGACAAAGTGTTACATCAATGTTTCATAAGCTAGGTTCAAAAAGATATTTTGATACTTAAGAGGTTAATGAATTATTCCTTGGAATAATATATTCATTAAAAACTTATAATACACTTATACACTTTAAATAGAATACTAACAAATACTTATAACATTTACTCTTTTATACACTTTATGAACAATCTAGGATAACATGCTAGAAAAGGTCATCTTTTACTAAACAAGACCAATAATATTATAACAAAACTTAATTGTAAAGCATTTAAGTAGGAAAATTCACTTATTTTATTTATTAGAGAGACATTTAAGAATAAAATTATCTATGGTTTCACCATAAACCAATGGAGGGTACTAAAAAGAGCCAAAAAGTCAATATTTATACATTTTGGAGAGGGGTGAGACAAGGGAAGTCAAATAGTCACTTGTACACATGTAAAGTTTATAAAAAAAGTTAAATTTTCATGATAAAGAGATGTGAAATTGAACATGCAATTTTAAGAGGTCCAGGTGTCCATACAAGTCATGAAACTTATGAAAAAAGGAATGAAACTCTTCATTCCTACTTAGAAAATTGCCTTCATGATTTTAACCCATTTTAACATCCCAAAACTAAATAGGGATAGGCACGATGATCGGTATTAGGATTTCAAACATGCCTCTCCATGCATTGGTTGTAGTCTTACTCATCTAAAAACTCCTAAAAGGAAACCATCACTATCTAAAATACTTCTCTTTTCTATCACCCCTCACACTTGGTCTCAAAATTATCATTATTTCTCCATTAAAAATCAATGGGATATATAATATGACACTTGTAAAGACCTTCTATGGCCTTATAATACTTAGGTTTCCACACTTCTCACCCTTATGTTCACTATGACAGTTTTGACTAGCTGAGATGAGAGCTTTGGTTTGGAAACTTATTAATTTTTAATTGGAATAAAATGAAAATAATTAGCTATTAAAATTAGATATATTTCCTCCAAACTTTACTGCATCTCTTAGAACCTCTTAAAACCTATAAAACACAAAAAATGGTCAAAAAACCCCTATTTTTCCCCTTGTCCATACAATTTCGTACAGCTAAAAATCATGGAATTAATCTTAATTGAGTCCTCTACAAGTTTTAATAGCTTTAATGGTCAAACTATGTCATCTATATAGCTCTCCAAACTTGTTTTCTCCATCAGTTCTTCATTGAGGGTTTAATACGGTTTTAAGTAGTTTTTAGTCTTAAGAATTTTTAATAAAATTTTGAAATTTAAATTGAAAAAAAAATCCACAAACCTGATTCTAAGGGACCCTAATAACCCCTAAAAACTCCTTTGGTTCCCATGAAAGATCTCAAAGGAAATATGAACACTTGAAGTCACCCTATTGAGCTTGTTTCTACCTTTTTGCATGTTTGAATTCTTTTTGAGATAAATTTAGCTTTCCTATAGGTTAATTTTCATAATAAAAGTTAAAAAATGTCTAATTACATGTCTCTATCATGTCCCAATCATCTGGATAACTCATCAAGAGGTATAAATGAAGGTAGACCCCCAATTAGTTTTATGTCCCTTGAAGGCCTAAAAGGTCTAGCATGTACCTTGCAAGTTCGAGATACTTTAACTGATATATCATGGTTCATATGGTATATAATTATTATTAATTCTTCATTAAAGCTTTTAAAATCACCACACAACCTCCCAAGGACTCCTCTTCTTCATTTTTCCTCATTCACCAACTAGGCCTAGTGAAAGCTTACCTAGTTAGACTAAGTACAGTGGTATTTTGGTCATCTTGAAAGGTCTAAGCCTGAATTAGTGATTATATGTAATTTAATTTACTTCCATAAAACTCATAATATGTTTCTTAAGGTTATAAAATATCCATATTAAGCCCTTTGCCCATTTTGTACTCACTAGATTGCTTTGCTAAACCCTAATTTTCTTAAGGTAATGTTAATATTTTTGTAGTTTTTAAATATCCTGATTATTATTTTTACCAAAGTTTTTATCTATATTCCTTTATTTAGGTTCCTAACCAGCTCAAAATGTCCAAAAAGGCCTCTAGAAAGCCTATTTCCTGAACCTTTTCACAAATCCACCTAAGAGTGACCTATCTAAGCTAAACCAATCTTCCTAGGTTTTTTTAAAAATTTATTCATCCTCAATTTATTCTTATGTATATTTTAATTCATTTAAAATACCTATCTTATATATATTCCCCATATTCATTTATTGAGCAAAGAGGTTTCTTGGAGTATGTGTAAGGAGTGATGACATTTGACCAAGTAGGGAAGAGTGGTTGAGCATATTAAAGGGATATTAGAGTGTGTGAAAACCATTAATTAATAAATCATGGATAATTTTAAGTTGTTTTTAATCCTCTACTTCTCCCTAGACAAGTTCATTTATTACCCTATCTTCACGGTTGTACCCTATTATAGGTGTACGTAGGGTTTCAAGTGATCTGAATAGGTTTTCCTTACATTGTTTGTAGTTCATGAATTTTTTCATTATCCTCATAGAGGTGTTAAATTAATTTTATCATCATTAAAACCTCCCATTTGTACTTCATATGCACTTTAGTTTTTCAATTGCGTCCTTTTTTGCTAGACTAACACCTACCTTTTAAACCTTATTATAGGTGTCATTTACTTTAACTGAGCTTGTTCATAATATTTAGAGGAATTTATTGAATCCCTCTAAGTAAAAAAGTTCATGTTTTAACTATTTTTCTTATTTTAATGTCTTAATACACCACTTTGAGCATCAATTTAGGACAATGGTTTGACTGAGGTACGCTTCCACTTTAGACCCTACATGTAGGTGCTTATAGCCCTAACTGAGATTGGTCAGGGTATGAAAGGACTCCTTGAACCCCCTTGAGTTCACACAACATTCATATTTACCTTGGAATCACATTTATTCTCTTTGGATTCACAAAATTTGTTCTCTTGCTTAGACTGGGAAACCTACCCTTAGACCCTGATATAGGTTTCCATTTCCTAAGTGTGGACACTAGTAGGTGGCCATAGGGTTTACAAGACTATGCATTAGCCTCTTGTTGATATCCTTAATTCCATTTGTGTGCCATCCAACCAATTGAAACATATTATTCATGAGGAACTATTCATTATTTCTCCTTTGTTCCAAAAGACAACTTTCAACTTTAGACCTATAGACATTAATGGAGTATTTTAGTGTTTTTGGAGGCATATTTGAGCCCTCAAAAAACCTCTTTCCACTTACTATTTTACATCCATTCTTGGAATATGTATTATATACAATAGAGGTTACAATACTAGCCTCTTTATATACTTTTAAATCCTTGGGAAACATGTTATGAGAGGTCCACAAAAACCCCTTGGACATCTATTTTGGCATTTTAGGGAAAGTTTCCTAGAATTTAATCTCTTGCTTCACCATAGTAATCTACATATTATTTTTACTCATTAACACTTAAAAAAATATAAAATGGTAAATTCACATGTTATAATCCAAAATTAGTCTGATTTCATGTTTCAAATATCCATACAAGAATCATCAAGGCTCTGCTCATACACTTGTAGATGAACATTTCAAACATAGGCAGTAAAGCTTCTCTAGTTGTCATGGGATGAGTAGTATGCATTGTCATTTGATATCAATAGTCCAAGGCATACATTAATATTCTCAAATTATATTTTTACATTTCAAAATATTTAAACCAATACTAAGGCTTTGATGACATCATCGTGAGAGTATGCATATGAAAATGAATTGAATGTGGATAGTGAATGTGAAAAAGAGAAACAAGGTGGATAAAAGGCCTCATGGGCATATCAAACCTATTTTTTAACCTTACACATGCATGATTGAAAATAAGGAAATATTGAGATAATATTCAAACATTCCTTTCAATGTGAAAATCACCTATATATATACATGGAATAAAGAAAGCAGAGGCATCTCACGACTATTTTATCATGGAGAATGAACATGTGATCAATATTTCACTTTTCCAAACATCTTGATGAAATTTTCTCAATTATTTATGTCATTTAAAAATAATAAAAATTTATTACAATCCCACTAAGAAGTTGAATAATATCTAAACATGTGACAAAAAGTGAATTTAGGCAAAGAGTTGACAATGGAGAATGACAAGATTATAAGCTACCCAGAACATGATATGGTGAAACCAAAACATGAAACAAAGTATTAATATGACCATGATAGATATTTAATATCATTACCCAAATACATTAGACCTCTACAGGAAAAAAAACTATCTAGAAATAAGAACTTTGATTGAGATTGCACATGGTGGTACCTTCCTTTCAACATGGACTAGCTTGCTCATCAAAACACCATGGAACATGAAAATAAGTATGGAGATAATCTGAGAGGGTATCTAACATCATCTATAGTCAGCATTATTAAGTGGTTCATATATATTTAATGAAAATGGAGCAAAACCTATAGGGTGCATGAAATAACTAGTAGAAAAGTATAGTCAACTTCATGAGTATGGTTCACAAAACATAGGACACCATTTTTTAAAATATTTATATGAAATTTAAGGTATCTAAATTTTCTACAACCTCCCAAAATAATTTTTCTTGAAACCTCTTTAGGTTTCCATACTAAGAAAAAATCTAAAGGTCACTTTTGTATGTTTAGGAAAGCAAGAAAAGAGTAAAATAGTTTTGTCTTTAAAATGGCACTCCCAAAGGAAAAAAAATATATGAGTTTTAGGATGGTGAAGAGGCCTTCCATGATATTTTCCCATGTGTCACACTTTCCCATGGGCTGTATTAGTGCCAAATGCTCCTTTTTCAGTTGTTTCTTGAATTTCAATTAGATAACTTGAAATATTCTATTGTAACTAACATCCATGACAATTAAAATTACCTCTTTGATATTTTAAATTAAAAAAGGACACATGAGCACCTTAGGAACCATACCACTTGCATTAATGACCCTTAAAAACCCACTAAAAGACTCAAAATGATAAATAAACCCATTAAAACATGACAAAGGTTAAAAATGCACTAAATAACATCAAATGAAATATAATATAACCTATGAAAAAGATTTAGAACCCTAAACATCTAAAAAACTAGGTTTTTTACCTATAGGGGTCCAAGTTTAGCTTAAAGTCAAACTTGGTCAACACATACCTTGTAAAATAGCAGTGGGGAGTCCAACTACTTGTTGGTTCTACTAATAACCATTAACTATTGCATGATTATTCAAGTAGTTGAAGTTCAGCTATGTTGTTTACATCAGTGGAGGTAGTGTGTACAATTAGTTCTGATTGAATGCCATGTCATTCTGCCTTACATGTAAAACTAGATTTAGTGCTAGAAACCCATTATTGACATTAGGTGCTCTAGGTGTTTGAGGATTGATTTACCTATCTATGGTGATAGCCTCTTTGAATGCTAATGTAAAAGTGTTATCCACAATTTCTCTTTTCAAGAACATGAAAGTGAGAGGGTCCAAAGTGTTCTTGTGCATTTCTAATGATAATGCCACCTTTGGTTTATACCTTGGGGTTAACCAATTGTACATCTTTTATCATCTTGCATTGAAATAATAGATGAGATCATTAGGTTCCCTCTTCATGCTGGTGAAGTGATGGTATACCAAACTAGGATTGGTGACCTATCCAAACTAAACTAGAGAAGCTGTTTGACATTCATCCTAAGAAGTGATTGATTTTTTTTTAGATTTAAATACCAATCATAAGTAGCATCCATAAAATTAAAAGGGAATAATTTGCATGCAACATCCTCATCTATGACATTCATTAATCGTAAATCAACTTTAACTGATTTGATAGGTTCCTTTGCTATCCTTGATCCTAAAGGAGAAAAGGATGGCAAGTACTTTTTAGGATCACAAGGCAAATCATGCATGTCTCTTTAGATGGTGATAATAGATCCAACTAACTAGGGTTTTTTTGAGCTATTGGTTAATTAATAGGGAAAGGGTTCCTTATGAGTAAGGGGTTTCCTATTGTAGGGGCATTATTTTAACCTAGGGTTGTTGTCATAGTTCTAGGTCTCCTATGATTTTTTGAAGGTGAGACTAGAAAACCATCTTGGGAATTAGATCTGGTCACTCTCTTTGGTGACTCCAGTGTAACTCTACACAAAGGATAACTACTACTATCATGGGTGTTGGCCCTCCTTCTAACAGTAGTTTATTATTGGTGCAATTTTTGTACACATCATAGCTATAATGAGGTATCTTCTAACATTTTAGGATCTCAATGGAGGTAAACTTTACTCCAAGGCATGAGTTTTAGGTATGTGGTTTATTTCAACATGTTGATAGAATAGTGAGTAGGGCATGTAGGTTGTTTATAAGGTTTTTAGATGGAGGTGTGGTTCCTAAAAAGTGTAGTGAATCTCTATATGAATTGAATGGGTGGATAATTACTAATCTAGAGTGGACAAGTCTCAAAACAAACTCATAAAAATGAGGGAAGGGTAAGTCAAAAAAGAAAGCTTGTATGTTTTTTAGGAACTACTTCCTTGGCTAGTTTATAGAAGGAGAAGTGCCCTCAGAGCCTATGCTTGTTACTAGCAAAAATTACACACGCACTATCAGACATGGATAAGAAGTCTAAGAAGATAAATATGCAAGAAATTCAAAATATTTAGACAAAGATTTCTCCTTTTATACTATTTATTACACACCTTTAATTAAAATATTATAGATTAGGCTAATGAACTATTTGAAGCAACTGTTGCATACACATATAAAACTACATCTAAGAAAACACTCATGCATAATCATAATTATGAATCAATTTAAACATGAATATCTGAACTAATATATTTACCAATATTTCAGTACTTATTTCACATCTAAAAATTAGTATATTAATCAAAATAATCAATAATCCATTCGTAACTTTTGCACACACTAAAGATTATTGAAACATACAACCAAAGAAAGTAACTACTAATTACACAAAAATTGGAAAGAAAAGACATAAACACATTCATTGATGATCAAAATTGATATTTCTCCTATATTCAAAATTCTCTAACACAAATCCAAGTTCGATTATAATTGTTTATATAGAATTGGGGAAGGGGTCACCTCATCTTCCAAGTTCATGCAAGGTTGTTACATGTGATATTTAGAACATGAGTTTTAACTATGGTCTAAAACCATATAAAAGTCTACTTATGGTTATCCATTTAAAATAGCCTTTGAAAAATCTATGCAACATGTGCATATGTATAAAGATAGAGTAAATTTTTTATAATTATAACTCAAACTGTATGCAAATTTTAGAATATGCACTATTTAAAAAAATATGCATGCCTCCTTTTATAGGTTATGATAACAACCAATGTTTTTAAAACTAGTGACACTACTGTTAGCCATGACTAATCTGAACTATGTGTTGCATGCTTGCTCATGCCTTTTATAGAATTTAGATCTTCACTTTTACAGTTACCATTCAGATTAAGACATTTATGTTCATATTTTATCTTAACTATGAGACCTAATGCCTATTGATAGATAGAGCTCAATTTTCCAAAGATTTAAGTATTCTATCCATAATTCCTTGCTAGATTTTGAAATGTGACATGTGTTAACACCTAACTGAGTCCAAGATCTTTGAAAATTCAACCTAGGACTCATACCATAGATCCCTTGCATGATGGAATGTGAGTTTATACACCTTAAATTGGTCAAGAAACAACACATCTAATGTATTTTCATAGTCCTTTCATAGGAAACTCTGACTAGAGAATATGAGATTTTTTCACATTTAGTCATGTCATTCACTTTAGTCATTGTGGTCTTAATTTAGGCTTGACTCACCTTTTTTCCTATTCCCAGTCATCCCAAACCTTTCAAATGGTCATTCCACCTCTACTAGGTCATATCTTATATTTTTTTCCACCCCCTTGGTCCCAACCTTGTAGGATAGGAGGACTAGGATTGGACTACAACACTGAAACCTCAGGTGTCTAGTTTCAAGCACTCCTATCCAAGGTCAATTTGAGCCTTAACAATTAGTTTTTTCTACTAGATGGGTCTTAAGCCCTTTATTTTCTTCATCCCTAATTTTTCCAATGTTATCCAAATGTAAATAAAGATCTTAAATTAAAAATAATTAGTCTCCTATTTAATGGACTACACAAGGCATTTTATATCTAGCACTTACTACTTTCACACATTAGACATAATAAATATTGGTCAATAGTATAGATTAACATCCTACATCAAACATACACTTTCATACTTGATCAAATAAGGGCCTAAGTGAAAGTCAATCTTACATTTTCTATGCACATTGATTATGCATGCTCCCTAAGGGAGAACTACATTTGATCTAAGACCCTAGCTTAAGGGTTAATTTAGGAAATGATTAGAATAATAGGGGTTCTATATAATGTGATCATTCTTACCTTAACCCAAATTTTCCCCCTTTTCTTTTGATGCATTTATTTTTTGCATGTGTAGATGAATACAAGGTTCTGGAGATTAAAAGGGACCTACAACAAGCTCTATTGAGTTCTAGTCTCTAGAATTTGGGACATAGGCTCACACTAACTTGGAAAATAAAACCCAAAAAGATAAAATCCTTAAGACAATAATGGTATAGGTGGACTACAGTTTTGGTGCCATTCCTTTTTACTTTTGATGCTCTTGTCCAATCATAGAATGAAGTCCATATCTAGATTCTAGATAGTGTCTTAGTCCTTCATCTTAATTTTTAGTTCTTGAATCATCCATATTGGCTCATTTTTAGATAAGTTTATTTCTCTTCCTCATGTAATTTACTTGATAAAATTCTATATTTTACCATATTAAACTAGATTTTTCCCTTACTCCAGACCCCTTATTATTTAAGAACTAAACACTATTTTCCCTAAAAATTATAATACAAGATAGGAAACCACAACAAGAAAAGCAACTGGTTAAGATTAAAGACTCAGTCTCTAGAGCACAACCAGAAAAGCAATTGGTTAAGATCAGAGACTTAGTCTCTAGAGCACAACCTGTAATATGCACTATAAATAACAACATCAAGGCACCACTATAGTTTCATTTAGAGTAGGATATCCCATTTTCCTTATTATCAACATTCTTAGATATAAGGTTAATCACATTACCTTCTACTCATCGATGGGATCCACATATCCTATAAAAATAACCACATTAGCCCTTTTACAACTATCATGATATCCATGGACACAGATAATTATTGTTATGGACTTAGGGATTACATTAATATATGTGTTGATAATGGAATCATAACATTCATATAAGGGGCACTGAGATCTCCTCTACCATATAACAATAGACCTCATTCATCCATGACTAAGTCATCTCTGGACATTCCTTCATAGGAATCACCAATCACTCATAATGAGGGTAATGCAAGTTCTAGGATAGAGCCTCACATGAGATCCCCTATTCCACCTATTCAAAAGGTTTAGAAAATAGTACAGTGATAATAGCCTACATATAGCACTTTTTTTTTAGGAGTACATAGTATAGTTCCATAAACATATCTAACAGAGTCATAGGCATCATAACAAAGTACTACTCATGAGAGATATTCACTATGGATAATTTGTTTGGGTCTTATCTAATGTACCAATCTATTACAATTAACTTTAAATGAATCCAGATCACATAGTACTTCTCATGATAAATATTCATTATGACCATATTTTTTCGGTCCTATCTCACATAGAAATCCATTATGGTTAAGATTAAACTAGCCTGCATCATAGGTTTCATCTCTAGCTCGATTTATGCCTCAGTCATACACATCAAAATATATGCCATAAATTATATGATTATAGACAAATGAGTCTTCTTCACATCTCACAATTCTTATTATACATCCAATAAAGTTACATTTTGTAGAATATCCATGTCCAATTAAATTTAGTACATAATAGATACTATTAGATATAGAGCATGTTCCTACACAACATGATCAATATGGGAATTTATTCATTTGGCCAATAGGATTCAGATAGTGATACAACACACAATCACACTATTTTTAGTTCAAAAGCTTCACTTAGCAGGGTAATGATAGAGCAAAAGGTCTAGCTAGACTTTGTATTCCTGAGCCATTCTTAGGGAAATAATACACAAAGTGTGCTATCTTACATCCCCACATATTTAAAATCAACATTCCAAGTTCCCAATAACTATCCATAGCCAAAACCAACCTATCAATGTCCAGATCTTACCAAAATCAACTTATCCAAATCCTACTTTACCAATATCAAAGCAAGTCAAATTTCTCAAAATAGTTTACCAATTACCAAAATAAATAAATTTTTCTTACATATGATTACAATTTGAAATCAATAGTCTAACATCATAATTATCAACAAAGCAATCAAATCACATATCCCAAGTACCATTTACAAAACATATACAACCTTAAAACATCAATATCAAATCAAATTCTTCTAAAACAACCCTATGTAATGAATATAACAATCTATTTCAAATACCATAAAATAGTACACATGAGTCAAAATCCAAACAACATCCATATATATATATATATATATATATGTATATATATATATATATATGTATATATATATATGTGTGTGTGTATATATATGTATATGTATATATATATATGTATATATATATGTATATATATATCTATATATAAATATATATATACATACACACACACACACACACACACATATATATATATATACAGATATATATAAATATATATATATATATATATATATATATAGATATATATATATATATACATACAGATATATATATATATATACATACATATATATATATATATATATACATATATATATATATATATACATATATATAGATATATGTATGTATGTATATATATGTATATATATATATATACATACATACATATATATATATATACATATATATATATATATATGTATGTATACACACACACATACATACATACATACATACATATATATATACATACACACACACACATATACACATACATACATATATATATGTATATGTGTATATATATATTATGTGTGTGTATGTATATATATATATATACGCTATAATAAGATACAATGAATCATGATTGGGAATCATGTCCTCACTCTTAATCTCAATCTCTCCTCCAGTACTAGTCTCATAATCTAGCATAAAACATGATGACCTCACACCCCCTCAAGCTCTTGAATGCCTCTCATGATAACTATCTCACTCTAACAACTGACCATGCTCATCACTCAAGTCTACAAACCACCTTTGAATTCTATGTACTCATTTATATTTTACATACTCACTAATCCATAATCAAGTGGAGGCATCCTATGCCTATTTATCTCAACTCTTATTTTCTCTCTCTCTCTCTCTCTTGTTACCCTAACATTTTATCTATAGATACAATATCCATATTAAACAAATGAGTGTAAATTCTAGTTGTAACTATTGCTCACTCAATCAAACCCTCCTCCATAACATCATCAGGAACATGCTATGTGAGCTCATAAAGTGTAGACTCAATGATGGTCTTCTAAAACCCATTATCTCCACCTCCTACCCCATCTTGTGAGTCATCCTAAACACCTCCCACTCCACCTGCACAAAAAAGTAAAAACATAATTTTAAGCCATACACTTTAAGAAAAATTAAAAATAAGCACAAACTTGAACAAAAATTCAAATATAATCAAAACTTACCTCACATTATCTAGATCAGAGTAGGGTCCTCATACACAGGAGTATCCCCTCCATTAATAAGATATAATATATCCCATTGATGGCTCATACACCATGTGGTACATGCATTTATGCATCCAACATCATCTACATCAGGAATATCTATAGCCACATCTCACACATCACCACACTCATGATATTAGGGGCACATCCTATTGCACCCCAAATTATCTAGTCATGTTCTTATATTGAAAATTCTCATACACTCCAATCTAATAGTCATGTAGCCAACAACTGACCCTCATACACTGTAACTACACTCCATCCTTGGGCTACCTTAGGAATCCCCTATAGGGCCTCCATATGATATCATGAGCCAATAATCTATCTAAAACTCATCTATAGTGATCTATCCAAAGAGATCAAATATCCAATGAACTCATCCACCACTCCCCATATGAATGTGGAGGTACCCACCTCTCCCTCGATAATCCTATCATCTACACAACTGTTATATGCTCATAATCCCAATAATGCAATAAAGTAGCTACACTCACACCACCACTAAATGCCTCCTGAGTAAACCTGTAAAGGTCCCTACATATGTGGGAAAGCATAGTCCTACCCCATGAAAACACAATGCAATACATATTTATATTGTTCATGATCCTATGCATTATGTATATAATCGACACCCCACTCCCATTCATAATAACAAATTAAGCTAACATGGCCAACCACTTTCATAGACATGGATCACTTGACTACATAATAATTAATAATAATACATCACTATCACTATCTCTCCTATGTATTTTTGAAGGTAAACCTAAAAATTATGACACATGATCAATAGCATACATGCCTATGTCAACCTATAATGTCACCTACCACTTACTAACTGGTAAATGCAAAATATGGTACACATCCTCTAGAGTAATAATTTTATCCCCTATAAGAAGCTAGAAAGTGCATGGGTCTACATTTCACCTCTCACATAAGGTAGAAAATAGATACCTATCCCACAACATAAGGCTTATGTCACACACATGACCCAACCCTACTGTATCCATCGCAACCCTCTCATAAGCAAATAAAGGCAACAACCATAGTGTTTCCATAACCTACCCTATACAAAACTCTATCATCCATACCTCAACCTATAAAAACACTAGAAAATTACATAACATTAGTTAACCATGATAAATCAATAACCAAGAAAAAACATAATAACTAAAAAAATTCACCCTCTAGAACAACACTGGGTACATGAAAGTAGCACTGAGAAGGAGTACTGTAACCTAGATAAAATCACTATAGCCTAGATAATAGCATTGGAGGATGGATAAGAGAACTAGAACTAGTTAAAAATTTCTTAAGATACTTTAAAAACCTCAAAAACATCAAAAATAGGCTTTTAAATAGGCCAAAATTGCATGTTTCATCTACTTACTAGGGTAATCTCCCCACCAGCCTCAACCTAGGCTACCAAGCTCAAATTGAGTCATGATAGGTACTCATCTCCTTGGTATATCTCCTACTCTAGAGCTCCAAATATCAACCTAGTCAATGCACAAATGAGTCAAGAGTCATTTTATTTTTTCTATATCAAACAACCTTTTCATCTAAAGAAAAATACTATTTTTCCCATAACTAAAAGCCTATAGCTCCATTTTGAAAACCACTTTGTTTCACAAAATCATGACAACAATACCATCAACATCATGTAAGCCTTTTTCTCTTACTATGTCATCTACCTAACATGGCACATATTCTTATATACCTCCCTTGTATTTAGACATATAACTTAGTCCCTACCAATCAAAGCTCATTCAAACCTTCAAGTAACGTAATCTAATCAATCAAACAAACTTTTAATCTATTCACAACAAGAAAACCATATTTCTACTTATACCACTAGTCATCACTTTTAGCTCAACCTACCATATTTTAGATCTCATCCCTCTCCCCAAAAGGGGGACATCATTCCTATTATTTTTACACTTACTCAACATACATATCCACTCTCATAAGTGGATACAACAGGGTTCATATACCTCCAGTATTCAAATTACCATATTCTGCTCAGATCAGTCAAAATATATAGTGGTTTAGACTACATGAGTCACTCAGCATTACTCAAGACAGTCAGAGGGATACACCTTTAGTTTATAGACAAATCATGATTCTTACACATATAGTAGTTAGATTATTAGATTCAGCTTTGATCGATCAAATATCTATAGTGGTTCAGACTACATGGGTCACTTAGCATTACTCAAGAAATTTAGAGGGGCATATGTTTAGTTATAGATACATATATTAGTCATATATACATTATTTTAGATTATATGGACTCAGTAAATTTTATACAAATCTAAATTAGATACCAAATTTGGGGGTACATACATCACTATACATCTCACACATAGCTTCATACAACATGATATATATTCAGACCAAATAATAGATTATAGGCATAGTGTAGAGCACATTATTTTGATATCTAGTTTTACACATGGGATATGACATGATAAATCATATCACATGTGGTTATATATATGTATAGACTATACAAATACATCACTCATATACCAAACTTGGGGGCATGGCACAGATGATCATATTCTTCAACATCCAAGATTATATGGACTTGAATGGCAAGACATGCCATCCTCTTCTTACATATTTACTAGAGTTTCTAGATTACACCCAACTGTACACATGCTATCATTAGATTAGACCATATGGCCATCTACAGTGGTTGGTTCATAACATTACCTAGACCTAAACTATATGAGTTTGTGCAAGATAGAAGGTAAACATTGGTTTTGAGCCTTCAAGTACTTCTTAGTTCTAGTTCAAATATTTAGAGTTGGGGCATGACATAATTATCTCTTCATAGGATATACATTCTATACACACATTCTAGATTACATGAGTTTATGTGGGATATAGGGTAGAAATTGGTTTTGGACCTTTGAGAATTTCTTATTCCAATCAAATTCAGAATAGAGGGCAAGCATTGCCTTCCTTCTCCATGTTATACAAATTGCACTTTTAGATTTAGTACAAGGGGCATCCATTTTAGGGATTCCTTCTTTCTCTAAGCATTATCAAATCTTCATCCACTTCCTTCATAGGAATTTGGACCCTTTTTTACTACACTTCTCTCCACATAGGTAGGTTTAGGTACACATTTTCTTTTCCTTCATTTACTCTAGTACTTCATTTCACTACATCACTAGATTAAAATGGGGAAAATGTATAAACCCTAAACTATTCAAGCAACCACACATATCATGTGTTTTTATAGTCCTTTCACAAGGGACTCTAATTAGATAATATGAGCTTTGTTCACATTTAGTCATGTCTTTTGCTTTAGTCATCTTGGTCTTATTTTAGGTTTGAGTCACCATTTTTCCTATTCCAAATCATCTCAAACATTTCAAATGGTCATTTCACCTTAGCTAGGTCATATTTTCTATGTTTTTTCCATCCCCCTTGATCCCTATCCTATAAGATAGGAACACTAGGATTGGCCTGCAATGCTAAAACCTAAGGTGTCCAATTTCTGGTGCTCTTGTCCAAGGTCAATTTGAGCCTTAATGGTTAGTTTCTTTTGCTAGATGGGTCCTATCCCCTTTTTTTAATTCATCCATAAATTTTCTAGTGTTATCTAAATGTAAATAAATCTCTTAAATTTGAAATAATGAGTCACTTATATAAAGGATTACACAAGGCATTTTATATCTAGCACTTACTACTTTGGCACATTAGACATAATAAAAATGAGTCAATATTATATCTCAACATTCTGCATCATGCATAGACTTGCATTCTTGATCAAGGAGGAGCCTAGGCAAATTTCATTATTGTATCTACCATGCATGTTGATTATGCATGTTCCCTAAGAGAGTACTACATTTGATTTGAGACCCTAGATTAAGGATTAATGTAGGTATAAATAGAGATAGTAGGGGTTCTAGATCATGAAATCATTCTTCCCCTAACCTTATTTTCCCCCTTTTGATTTTGATGCATTTACTGTTTTCATGTGTACAAATGAATACAAGGTTTTGGAGATTAAAATGGACATATAATGAACTCTATTAACTTCCAACCTCCAAAATTTGGTACACAAGCTCACACTGACCTATTGAACAAAACCCATAAAGTTCAAATCCTTATAAAACTAGTGGCAAAGGTGGAATACAGTGCTGGTACCACTCCTATCCACTTTTTGAAATCCTATATAATAATAGAACAAAGGCTAGATCTAGATTCCAGATAGTGTCCCAATCTTACATCTCAATTTCTAGCTCTTGAATCATTCATCTCAACCCATATTTAGATAAGTTTATTTCTCCTCCTCATTTAATTTACTTGATAAAAATCTATATTTTACCATATTAAAATATATCTTTCCCTTACTCTAGACCACTTATTATTTAAGAACTGAACACTAGTTTTCCAAAAAATAATAAAACAATAAGCATGCCACTTGGTATCTCTTCATTGGTCTTGAGACCTTTGGAAATTCCATGTTAATCTTGCATCATTGATCCTTATGCACTAGGTTCTCTACTTCTTCCCATGGGTCATTAGATCTATGTACTAGGCTCCTATGATGGTGACACTTATCACTCTCATAGCAATTTGATGTTTCAACTTGCTCTCACATCATTCAATCAAATGGACCTAAGTAGATGCATGATATAAGATCTTGATTTTAATCCAAGTAAATAATTTATAAGTTTAAATTTGATGTTCACGTGACTATCAAATGACATCTTCATGATCATCAATGATGTCCACATGACTACCTAATTTAATTACATATATTATCTATTGTTGAGGTTAAATTTGATGTTAGCATTATAATCAAATCAAATCCTCATGACCATCAAATGATGTTCACATGACTGTTAAATTTAATCTCATCAACTTGACATGCATCATTTATTTGGGATTCCCTACTAATAAAAACATAAGCACAAAATGACTTCGCATAATATATAGGTCCCTACATGAATATTCTAGCCTAAGGCCTTAGTATTAGTAAAATATGATCTGGGCCTAGGGTAAAATATTAAATTAAGCTCAATACATAATGAACTTCTCTCTAAGCAAAGGTGTCACTTAGAAGTCTAGTGTTTATTTTAAGGTAATTATTGTGGGAAAATTGTCACCAGATTTTTATATGGGGGAATTGTTTCAACCAAAATGTCCACAATAATTATCTTAAAGGGTCTTTTTCATTAGATAAAAAGTCAGAGACACAAATTCTATAAGAATTCCATCAAGGTAATTATTTTGGAGAAAGTGTCCACAATAATTCTCCTAAATGTCTCTTTTCTTTAAAGTCTGAGACACAAAGTCCATAGGAATTCCATTGGGGGAATTTTTTTAAACAAAATTTCAACAAAAAATCTCTCAAAGACTCAATTATCTTAGATAGAATGTCTGAAGGAATGCTTGAAGGGATGGTCTCAAAAGGGCTAAAGGGTATGATATTTTAGACAAAATGTCTGAAGAAATTCTCTAAAGGGAAAGGACTGGAGACAAAGGTCTAAAAGGAATTGGCTAAAGGGCATGGGACAAAAGTTTAAAAGGGTAAGTTTTGGAGATGAAAGGGCCTAGGAAAAAGTCTTAAATGGTATGTGGTCACTTCAAAAAACTTGAATGGTCTTTTTAAAAAAAATTGAAGGGTCGGTTGATAAAGTTCGATGGACATGTGCCCTTGGGGGGAATTATTTTGGGATTTTTGTATTAAGCTAAATGTCTAAAATATAAAGCCTAAAGGAATTGGCTTGGGATAAAAATCCCAAAAGATATGCTTGTAGGGAAAAAAATCCTAAGACAAAAGTCCTTAAGGGCATGTTCAAAAGCACTGAAGGGTTTACTTCATAGAGAAAATGCCAAAGGGTCTACTTCTTAGGCTGCATTTTAATGGGAAAGGGCCCTTAGAAAAGTCCTAAAGGGTAACCATAAAAGTCATGAGTGGTACTTTCAAAATTTTAAGGGTATTTTTAGAATGTCTAATGGAATTCATGTCCTTGACAAAACTTTTGAAGGGTAAGTCAGAGGAAAAGGGTCATTTCAAAATTCCTAAAGAAATTTCATTGGGGGAATTATTTTAGACAAAATGTCTACAATATTCTTTCAAAGACCCAATGTCTCATTAAAAAGGCAAAGGCGAGAGATAAAATTTGTAAAGTAAATTATAGGATAGAAGTCCTGAAGGATAGGTGTAGAGGGGCTGAAGGAAAAATTTGAGAGGTCCAAATGAATTCTATTAGGCAAAAAGGCTGCAATAAAAAGGTTGAAATGACAAATTTCACAAAATCCAAAGGGTAGGCTAGAAAGTCAACAAGATATACTTTCTAAAGGATGAATATGAAGTTTATTTCCTTAAGAAAAATGTCTAGAAAATATCATCTACAAGAATAAGTCTAATCTAAGGAAATTATGTCATCATAATTGTTATAGACAAAATGCTACAAAGATCAAATTCCATCAAATAAAATAGATGACACAATAGACACAAATACCAATTCATGTGGAACAAAATTTTTGGAGAGAAAACCCTAAAAACATAAATCTTGATAAAATCTCTTGAAGAAGGTTTAGTCCATGAAAACACAAGTTCATCATAATTATCTTGAATTAACAAACCTGATAAAACAAAATATTTAGTCTATAAAAACACAATATCAATGACATATTTACAAAGTATAAGAGGCAAAATCATGATATTTTCCTATAATTTTCATGAACATATAGAAGAGGGGCTAAAAATCAAGATAATAATTTGAAAAAAGTGAGTCCCCATTTCCTATGGAATGAATGGGGATGTTGGGAACAATAATATGGAAGCATGGTTAACAAATGAATATATAAAGATGTATATTGATTGATTAGGGGGAGTGTTAGGGTTATCTAATTATAACTCCCCTTGATTAATAAGGTTATATACTACACCCTTGAATTAGTGACATCTATTGATGTCATAGCCTATTACACAATGGTAGTTACAAAAGCCATTTTCCTTAAACTAGCTATGTTTAGGGTGAGAGTCATCAAGAGGTCTAACTATAGGAAGTTTGATGATAGATGATTTTAAGAGATTGTATAAGATATAAGTGTAAGACTCTGCTAAGGGTGTGTACTATCATGGAGGAAAATGTGTTAAAGGTATTTGGAATTGTGCTTGAGAGGTAGAGGGTTTAGATTAGATTTTTGTTTTTGGGGGGTTCTTATTTTAATTATATAACATTAACAATGACTTTGTTTTTGTTATTATTAGTCCCTTTATAGGGATCAATCTTGAATTTTTTACTACATAATTTTACTTTCCTTATTCTAAAGCTCAAATTTCTAGTTTGTAGACCATCAAAAAGGCCTCATCAAAAGAGTTGAAGGATTGAACCCATAACATTGATGGGATATGTTTAGCACATTATTTAACAAATAGTTCGATTATTTCATGTTAAGGGAGGGAAAAGGCGAGTTAGTTTATAAGACTCCTCCATCTAGCCATGAAATCAATGATAGATTTGTCCTCAAATTATCTAATGGCATAGAATTTGATGATGGTTACTTTTCTTATGATGTTGATGGAAGGTTGTTCTAAGAATATTTGGGATAATTACCAAAAAGAAAATAAGGAATAATAAGGGATAAAACTTTACTAATCCAAATATGGTCTACTTACCAACATGGGAAATGTCATACGAAAAAGAGTGTCATCATGAGATATAAGATAGAAAGCATTTTTGAATGCTTGAACATGTTGCTAAGGATATTACTTATTTTAAAACTTCATAAATTTTAGAAGATCACAATGTGAAGGGTATAGACTAATGGGGATAGTTGGATTAATGTGTTCATTGTATATTTGTTCATAAGTGAGCATATTTTTTACTCAGGGGCAAAGCTTCTAGATTTTTCATCCTATTCATAAGGATATTTATAAGGTTTAGTTGGGTATTATATTGAGGAATACTCCCCAAGACATTCTATTATGGATGTTGATAGGTAGGAAATAGAGTTGAAAAGGGCTATGGCAAAGGGTAATCAACTGAAGTGGTCATAATCGGTTGGGATGCCACCACATATTGTGGGGCTTGCAAGGGTATATAATTGGACCTAGGGGATTATGAGGGAGATATGTATTGGGTGGTCAATGGGATGTATTTTTGAGGAGGTTGACTTATGGGGGCTTGTTGTAAATATTAATTTTAGGGATTTAAATCTATGCTAGTTTGAATGGGTGGGAGAGTTAATGGGATTGAGATCAACTATGTGTTAGGTTGTGGAGCTAAAAGCTTCACTGATGCAAATAGAGGAGGAGGTTTTAGGAGGGTTGCTAAGTGTTACAGATGCTGGCATCGGTCAGGCCAACTGACGTCGATAGGATCAGACAAGAAGGCAACTGACATCAGTCAAAAGTCAGCTAGCGTCGACACCCCTCAGGTAGATAGGGACCAATGTCGGTCACTTGTGTGGTTTGAGCTACATGTGTTATGGGCAGTTAGCTAATGAACCAAGTGTTTGCATGTCTAGAGCCAAATTTAGACTAGAAGCTATGAATCTAATTATTGTAATTAGGTGTCTAATTATTGTTTTCATGAGATCTATTTAAGAGACTCATTGGTTGTATTGTAAAGTGTGATGGAGAGTAAGAGAGCAAAATAAGGTCCTTTAGAGAGAGGAGAGCAATGGTGTGTTCCTCCTAGTGCCACAGTACCAAGTGTGGGTGATGGATTGGAGAATCAATAGAGTTCTTCACGTATGTATGATCATGGTCATCAGGTGAGCATGGATTCTTTAGGAGATCTACATGGTAAGTAAGATCATTGATTTGTAGGTGTATGTGTGTGCAAGGTCAAGGTTCACAGGTGTGCAAAACTAGATTGATTTGCAGGTGTGCAAGATCAAATAGGATAGCAACATAACAGGGAGTAGAATCAGGTGGGATCTACTTGGAGTATAGTGTGTACTCAAAAAGAGAGCAAAGAGTAAAGCAAGGAAGATCCTTACATAAGTAAGGTCTATTGAGGTGTAGGTTACTGCAGGTTCAAGGGAGATCTACTTGAAGTACGTTTGTGTATTTGTGGAGTGCGTGGAGCACTTGTCGTGTGTGTAGAGCACAAGAGTACTGGCAGTAGTGGATACTAGCTAGTTGGAGGTGAACACCAACTTTGTGTTTGAGTTGGGTGTTGGGACCTAAGAGAGAGAGCTTGGAGGGAATATTTATTGTTTATGCCCTAGAGGTGTGGGAGCACTAGAGGTGTGTAAGGAAGAAGAACTATGGTAGCCTTCTTTGTTGTATTTCCTTCTGAAAGAGTTTTAATACAAGTTGTGTATTGTCTCTCATATCATGTGTTATTTTTGAATTCTAGTTACTTGTGTATTCTAGTTAATTTCTACATGTTAAGTTGCTTCGTAATCAATTGTGTGCTTATGTTATATTTATCCCAACACGTGGTATCAAAGCCAAGGTTGTAGGGAGCAGGTTTTGTGTTTGGTTACAAGTCACTCTCATGGGTTTTTGATTGAGTGGGAGTAGAGCAATGGCAAAAGAAAGTAAGCTACGAATGGAGGAGTTGAAAAGCATAGATGATCACTTACGGTCCTATGGAAAGAAAGAGCAGGTAAAATAATATTGTTGGTTGGTAGCAGATCAACATGAAGGAACTAAAGATGCTGATGTTGCAGGTGTTGTTACACAGGATGCTTTGGGAGGTTGCTTGGATAAAGTTGAATCTTGGATAATAGATTTTGTTGTCTCTTTCCATGTAGCCCTAGGGAGAGGAACTGGTGAGCCTTGGCATATTATTGGCAAAGGGGAAGTGAAGCTAAAATTGCAAGCAGTGGCCAAGACATGGGTGTTGAAGGAGGTCACACAGGTCCCAAGTTTGGAGATGTGGCTAATTTCTTCAAAAAATTTGGGTGATGAGAGATGCACACGAGCTCTCACAGTGGATGCACTTAAATTAGCTAGTGGTAATAAAATAGGACTCTTTATCTACTTGTTTATATTATTGATTCTTCTTCTATTATAGAGATGTGGCTTTGTAGGCTTGGTCACATGAGCAAGAAGGAGATGCATGTTCTTAAGAGGAAGACTGATATATTTGACAGGCTTAAAAACTAGAAAGCCTTGGTGTTTATGGAGGAGATGGTGGACAGAGACAAGTGGATGGGGCTAGATACTTCTAAGCAGGGCAGTTTAGACATGGGACTTGATTCAAAAGAGCTCGCGGGTAAAAAGTCATCACTCACAGGTGAACACAGGTACCGATGTCGGTAGGAAAATTGACATCAGTAGTAGGTAAGATTGACATCAGTTAGGAGGACTGACATTAACAATAGGGGGACACTGACATCAACAGGGTTGGTAGTCAGGACATGCGCATGGAACTGACGTCGATTGGATGCAGACTATGTGGTGATTGAGGTCAGTCACTGTAATGGATTTTGGGCAGATAATAAGCTGTCAAGGAGTCTCAAACACCCATATGGAGAATTGAAGGTGGTAAGTAAGCCTCAAATTTGTTGTTCCTCTTCTTTATACCAGTTGCTGACTGCAGAGCAAGAAGGATCCAGGAAACAGTGGGAGTATGGCAAGAATAGTATGGAGAAACAAGCAGAGATTTGGTAGGGTTGCTAGCCAATATGAAAGCATAGAGATGAATGGATACCTTAGTTAAAGAATAGAGAGAATAGACACGTGAGATGGAAGACCAGGTCATATGGTCTTGAGGAAGCTGCAGGACAGTGGTACAGGGTTTGACAGGTGGATGACAAAGCATGGCTTTAGTCAATGTCAGGGTAACTATTGTGGTTTATCTTATTAGGGGGATGATGGTCATGACATTATCCTATTACTATATGTGGATGGTATGTTTGCTAGTAGGTTTGTACATACAGGGTTTTGCTGAGCTAAGGGTAAGATTAGTTTAGTGGTTTGCTATGAAGAATTTGGAGCAGCTAAATTCTTTGGCATGGGAGACATGGGAGATCATAGGTTGATTTTGTCTTCAGTGGGAGCTGATGTGAATCAAGTGTTGGTGAGGCACAAGATGCAAATTTGGAGCACACTAAGCACTGGATAGTTTAGTTTATGAAATCACATGAGGTCTGGTATAGGCCTGAGTTTGCCCAAGCAGTGGGTGTTGTCAGAGAGTTAGGAGCCAATTCGGGGAAGTGGGTTCTCAGGGATTTGAGAGGGACCAGTAGTAGGGATTCATGCTATTCAGGGTCAAGACTTCACTACATGGGTTTGTAGGTTTGGATGTGGCAGGGTACTCAGATGATAGGAGGTGCACAACAGGTTGTGTGGAGGGTTGTATTCAGGATTGATCTTGAAGAGGGATACAAGCCAAGAAACAGATTAGATGGGGTACAGGTATAGGTACAGTGTAGCTATTTATCTCCAAGTGGGAGATTGTTAGGTTGTGGAGTTAAAAGCTTCACTGATGCAAATAGAGGAGGAGGTTTCAGGAAGGTTGCTGAGTGTTACAAATGCCAGCATCGGTCAAGCCAATCCACATCAGTAAGATCATACAAGAAGGCAACCGATGTCGATTAGAAGTCGGCCAACATCGGCACCCCCCAGGCAGATAAGGACCAATGTCGGTCACTTGAGTGGTTCAAGCTGCATGTGTTACAAGTAGTTAGCTAAAGAACCAAGTGTTTGCATGTCAAGAGCCAAATTTAGACTAGAAGCTATGAATCTAATTATTGTAATTAGGTGTCTAATTATTGTTTGCATCAGATCTATTTAAGAGACTCATTGGTTGTATTTTAAAGTGTGCTAGAGAGTAAGAGAGAAAAATAAGATCCCTCAGAGAGAGGAGAGTAATGGTGTGTTCCTCCTAGTGCCACAGTACCAAGTGTGGGTGCTGGATTAGAGAATCAATAGAGTTCTTCACGTATGTATGATCTTGGTCATCAAGGGAGCATGGCTTCTTTAGGAGATCTACATGGTAAGTAAGATCATTTATTTTCAAGTGTATGTGTGTGCAAGGTCAAGGTTCACAGGTGTGCAAAACTAGATTGATTTGTAGGTGTGCAAGATCAGATAGGACAACAACACAACAGGGAGCAGAATCAGGTGGGATCTACTTGGAGTATAGTGTGTACTCAGAAAGAGAGTAAAGAGGAAGGCAAGGAAGATCCTTCCATAAGTAAGGTCTGTTGAGGTGTAGATTGTTGTAGGTTCATGGGAGATCTACTTGAAGTATGTTTGTGTACTTGTGGAGTGCGTGGAGCATAAGAATACTGGTAGTAGTGGATACTAGCTGGTTGGAGGTGAACAACAACTCTATGTTTGAGTTGTGTGTTGGGACCTAAGAGAGAGAGCTTTGAGGGAAGATTTACTATTTATACCCTAGAGGTGTGGGAGCCTTAGAGGTTTGTAAGGAAGAAGAACTGTGGTAGCCTTCTTTGTTGTATTTCCTTCTGAAAGAGTTTTAATACAAGTTGTGTATTGTCTCTCATATCATGTGTTATTTCTGAATTCTAGTTACTTGTGTATTCTGGTTAATTTCCGCATGTTAAGTTGCTTGGTAATCAATTGTGTTCTTTCGTTATTTATCCCAACACTATATTCTAAAGTGTTGTGGTAAGGGGAAGAGTAAAAATAGGTTGAGGTGTAGTGATAATCTGAGCTTTGGTACTAGTGGGGGATAGATTACTAGATGTTACCAGAAGTAGATTGCTTCAATGTTACATAATGTTAGTATTATAAACTATCAAGGGAGTATTTTTAGGGAGGATACCATAACTATAGTAAACCCTTCATTTTACTCTAAAGGCATGCCAAAAACATTCCAAAAAAATTGTGTATAAGAGGAAAGTGGAATGTCGATAGTTCAAGTGCTAAGGTAATGGTTAAATGTGATTGGATGACTATCCAATATGGTGGCAAATTTAAGATCTCATTGAGTATAAAACTAGGGAATACCCTCCCCCATAGAATCAGGGGAGGTTGGATGACTTGGGGAGTTCTCCATGGATAAGGATGAAGTTAGGGATTTAGTTTGCTTTAGTGATTGTTTTCAGTCAAAACCATGTAGCAACAAATAAAAAACAAAAAATGAAAACAAAAAGAAAATAATAGTATTTTTGAATATCTCATTCTAGTGAAAAAAGGCACACATGGTACAAAATGTACCTATAAATATTTTACTTTTTTAAGAAATTAACTTTAAATTATGATAAGAAAAAAGGTTAATCAGGGTTCTAACAAATGGCAATCTAGAGATGGTTTTATGTTTTTTTAGGTTCAAAATATCTCTATACTAAAATCTATATGTGGCTTGGTATTATGGATTATCCCCTCACTTCACAGAACATATCATAAGGGTGTTGAATGATTTTACATTATATACTTGATAACCAATGTTTATACTCAATTAGCATACTAAGTTATTTCTCCCCTTGGTGATGAAATCCAAGTAATATAGACTAAATGAAGGTTACCGCTAGGTGATGAAATCCTAGTTGGTTTCCTTATATCCATGTTTGATGAATTTATTATGTAAGTGGTTTCATATGTGTGTGAGAATAAGTGATTGCTATGATAAAATGATCTACCAAAATTACTCTATGTGAATTATCCAAAAAATCAAGGAATGGATGCAATTATTTTAATACTTTTAAAAGGAGATAAAAAACAATTTTGGATTTTTTTAAATGAAATAACAATCAAGAAAAAACTAAATGAATGAATAAATCCACAATGAAATTTAAAAAGGATAATGAGTCCTTAGGGGTCCCCCTGGGCATGCTAGAATGTTATAGTAATTTTTTTATTTTTATTTTTAATTTAATTTTCTACTAGAAAATTTTAATAAATGTAGGGTTTATGAAGAATACCTAGATATATGAAGATGGTTATACACCACTTGAATCCAATGAATGCAGGAACTTATTTTTGGCCTAGAATAACAACCTGTACACAAAGAGACAAATTGTAAAAAATGGATTAATATATAGATATGTGAACTACCTAGTTAGAAACCACTCCTATAAAGTTAGGAACTTCCTCAAGTGGAAGTAAACTCTCTATTGTCATAACAAAAGATAAAAATATGCTAAAATGCAATAACAAAGTGATTATGAATTAATCTTCATTTAAACTATTAATATAAGTAAATTATTCATCTAAATAAGCTATAAAAACATTCACATACTATTTTATAACAACTAGTCGGTCAGAATTTGATTAAACTAAGGGAAAATAAACAATGGTACATAGTGTTAACTCAAAGGCTATATCACTTTAGTTGGTGAAAAAGGGTTGAGATACAATGGGTAGATTAGTAAAATTAATGAAATTGTGCATAATTTTGGGCAAATTTATTTACATATTAATTCCATGTTTAAAAATATACAAGATTAAGTTAGAATGGATTGAAGTAGATTTATAGTATTTAAAAGGCTCATGTTTAAAAATATAGTGCAATGGATTGATGTTGATCTTATAAAAATGGTGCCAATTTAGATGAATCAACATCGATTCTATTTAGACTGGACTTAATTAAATATAGGAAGTTACAATGTGATAGAGGATAATGAAAAGGAAATAGAGTGATATATTGCATTTCAAGATTGGGATATGTAGGAAAAAATAGGAATATAACTAATAAAGTAAATAACTAAAACAATACTTACCTTAAACTGAATTGTAGGTAGAATGTATTCTTCCCAAAAGTGCAATCAATCCTCTTCATTCATGAAGACTGATGTGGATTAAGTGTAGGATAATTTTAATATAGTGGTTATAAGGTTATCCTTAATTCTCCCCAGATAATCCAAGTAGAATTTCAAGATTCAAAATTCATTGTCTCCAACCTAAAGGGTTGGTTGTGTATAAATAAATCATCATTGATTAGGAGATTCAGTGTCTATCATGGGAGAATAAAAAACAATTCACCTTTTTTAGAAAGGAATTGGTGTAATCCACATTAGAATTTTCCAACTATTATAAATTTGAGTATTATATGTATAAGGTTTTTAAGAATGGGTTTATACATGGGTAGGTTTGTTAAAGGTTTAGGATTTTATGGGTTGTAATTAGATTTAGGTTGTTAGGGAGGTAAAATGATAATTTATAAAAAGAAATTACTGAGTACCTAATGTTAAATAATTTATAATTTTGGATATGGATATTTAGGATAATAAAATAATAATAAGGTCCCTATGACACTGAATAAATTGTATATGACATACAAAATTATAACGTCTTCATCTATTTTTAGAAAATTCAAATCTAGTCAATTATGTAACAAATAATTGGTTGTTTTTGTTGAATATTATTTCCCTAATTTAGTCTAATCATATCTTTAAAAAACATAGGATTTACATTCATCTATGTCCTAAAATGTTAAAATAGATAGCAAAGGATAAGTATGACAAATTAAATTTGTAAGTCACATATAATAAACTAGTTTTTTTTCCACTCCTATAAAACTTGATAAAAGTCATGATATAGAACAAGAACATAGTAAAATGGAAGTGACAAACATAATTATTTATACTATTAAGATTGTGAATAATAAGTACCATTTTTTTAAAATATATTAAAATAATGGATAGATGACACAAATGTTACTTCTCATATTATTTAGGATATTTATACATCTTGTGATTCTAGGTCTTCCAATGTTGTATATGATAAAATCACTGAAATGATTCTTCTATATTTTTTACCCTTTTTTTGGATTAATTTGAATCCAAAAAGGAAAAGATGATCTAATAAATTTAGATTTTACTATAGGTGTTTTAACTTAATTTAGATTTAGAAATCCCAATAGGATAGAAACTAATATGTGAATTTTGATAGATATAAAACTCAAGCATAAATTCAAATGTAATATATTGAAATTGCTTAAAATGATTTAAAAAGTTCCATATGTTAAATATATCTAGTACAAAAAAGGGATAAGTAATTGTCTTTTCTTATTAACTATCTAGTTATGATTTAACTTTGATATTATAATACAAATTCAAGTGGGCTTGTGATTTGTCCATATATAGAGTTGTGTTTATGTTTGTGTAGGGTTGGTTCCATAAAATTAGGGTTAATAAAATGTTGATACTATCATGTAGTTGTTGATATAAACTTGTGTTTACATTAGGGTTTCTGATTATATAGTCACCTTTGATTGTCTTTGAACACTTTATATATGTGACCTTAAACCTTGATGATCCACACAACTATATAAATAATCCTCCTTCACATTGAAAACCTAGGTGTGGTTATGAAGTATAGAAACATACAAAAATTAGGAAGTGTATTTAGTTAAGCTGACCCTAATCACCCTTATTAATTATTTACCACTACCTATGTATATGATACTCCTAGGTGAAAAATCAGGCCATATGTAGTTCTTTCATAAAGTGTAATTGTGCAATTGTGCTCCTTTTTTATATGAATACAACTAAATATTTGGATTTGATACTTGACAATGCTAGTTTTGACTAGTCTTAGTATGATTTAGACTCTACTTGTGACTATTTTATTGATTTATTTTATTTTTTTGATGAATAAGGAATATTTTAGCAATATGTATTATTATATAGATGTGTACCAGATAAGTAATAAGTTACCTATCAATCAAGGATTTGATGTATATAAATTTTTGTATAATTGGGTATTTTTTCATGCCATAAACACTAGGAAAAGAGGAATACCCTTAATTTTAAAAAATGTCCATTTCTAGGAAAGAGTGACAATCAGTAATCAATATTGACTAATGATACTAACCTAGTTTAACAATAGTGACTTGTGAATAAGATGATTAAACTAATCATTTAGGTATGTCTATATATGATATAATGAAATTTTAAAACACATATCAAGGTTATTGCAAATATTAATATTAGAATGAAAGTTCATACCCATATAAATCACTAATATTGGATGATAAGGTTAGTTAGGATCATAATTGTGTGTGTAACTCATGCATAGTAAATAAGTGTCAAGTTTGTCATTATCAAGTACTTAATACCATATTTTAGAATCTACAAATTTCCCCATTTTATTAGAGTAATTGATTTTTCTATATTAAAATGAAAATGGATGCTTGAATGTATAAAACACACTTTATCTTTGGTAGGAAGTTCCAATTGTTTTGGTCACTCAAAAGTAAACCCTGCAACAAACATATGTAGTCAATGTTCATAAATTTATTTTTTAAATCTAAGATTTAAACTTTGAAAATTAAATAGAAAGGAAATATTACACATTTGTGTTGTTTAAAAACATGTTTCCCTTCAAACATTTTTGAGATAATGATTCTTTATTTAATCATTGGAGAATGGTGCTTTCTGTCATACCCAAAATTTGTATCATGGAAACCACACAAAAATAGGCCAATTTTTATTTTATATAATGTGAAACACACACTCTACACAATTTCATTGCCTATTATTTATCCATATTCATGTTATGAGATTCTTAAATCATCCAAACAAACTCATATTCCCAAATGGCATGGGTGGCAATGTATAAGTGGTCACATGGATTTTATACAACCATGTTGGCTCCACTTACTCTAATAAGCCTACATGGTATCAAATAAGCATAAAAATATCTAAGATGCATTACTAATTCATATGGTCCCAAGGTCAAAAAGTTATGCTATTAGAATGTGAGATAGGTTTGATTAAGTATAGGCTCAAATGAATCATCCAAACTCTCAATAGGGTTCAAGAAGGACCCTTCATGAGTATGGCCAATCATAGGGCTCAGTTCACACTTAAGTTATAATTATAATATAATTTTAAATTAATTAAAATTTGAATCCAAGTAAGGTGCTCATATAAAAAATCATATAGTCCTCATATGACCTCCAATGTGGTCTAAAATATCTCAACTAATCATCACATCAATTCAACATCAACCATAAATTTTTTTCAAATTTGAGGAATCCCTAGAAATCATTATGGAATTTAATAAGGGATAAAAATTATTCATTAATTTAAAAACACATATATGGTAAAGGGAATGAAGTGTTAGATAATGCCTTATCTATAATCATCCCTCTCCACCTTCCTCACTCATGGATTGAAAGCAATAACGGTATCTCCAAACTTTTAATAGTTTTCTAATTTTATTTAGTTTTCAATTTTTATTCTATACATATATGATTTGTTTTATTTTTTAGGTACCCATCTTCATGTAATTGTTCTAGGATGTTGCAGTCTATTAGTGTTTCCAAAAAGGTCTTTGGGTGCTTCAAGCTCCACCACAAGCATTAATGGCTACCAAAAACATTTGATAAGGATAAACATTAAATTCTTAGTTTTATACTTTGGTTTTTATTTCATGTTATAGATGGAATAAAATTAATGGGATACCCTTTATATTCAAACCATCTTGGGGCTTTTAGGAGCCTAAAATTGTCATATAGGTTGAAAGGGATCTGTCAAGGACATAAGAGATAAATCTTAAGAACTGTGAAGTTTCAATCCCCAAAACACATCCATTTGAAAGGGGATGAAAAATTTAAGGGGTCCATTTTATTTTTCCCCACCTCTAGGTCTCCAAATTTAAACATTCACTTTAAAAATGTATATCTCTGATGAAAAAGGTTGTGGTTTTTTAAATTTAATAATGTAGGGTCAAAATTTACAAATACAAGGTCTAAATTAAAAATGTTTAATTTTAAAATGATTTATTAGTTTATTATAACTATAATGGCTATTTGGGTGGTTTCCAAATTATGTTAACCCCCTTATACAAAGGTATGTTATGAGGTCACCTCATCGATTATGCCATGTGGTTTTTTGTATAGATCGCTAGCCACCACCTAACTCAGTGGTAATTTACTAAACCACAAACTTGTTGATGCTCAACTACCCCCTATTCCTAGAATGGGTACCCTCATATTTTATTTTTTCAAAAATGCCTAAAAGCTAAGCTCACCGAGTCATTTGACTACATAGAATGCTTGATTTAATACTTCCTAACAATTCTTGGTTATATATTCACCTTGAAATAAAAGTTAACATTTATAAATATCTATATTATTACAATATTCCTTTGGATTTTCTCCAAATTTATAATGAATTATTAACCATGAATTGACTTAAATGTGTAGTCAAATCTTTACCAATTAATTCACAAAATACAAATGAATAATGCATTTATACAACATGATATAAACTAAGGTGATTCATGATGACCTCTATATGGAAACATTGCAAAATGTTAGAATCTAGATCTGTCATTCAAAGATGAATTAAAAAAAGCCATCTTAATACTATTTTTAGCCACATCAAAACTACTTTTTAGAAGAAATAAAAGCTCATATGCAAAAAATATATTTTAAAGCTTGTGTACAACCATATTATGTGTGTGCTTTACAATTCATTGACCATTGCCACTAGGTTGAAAGACGTTAATATTCCAAGATTCAAGAAATCAAGATATGAAATGATCTAATAATTCTTAGTATCTAAGTAATAATGATGATTTATTAAGTTAAGTATGGCTTGGGCATTGCTCTTCTTTCATCTAGGCATCCATAGCCTTGATAGCGATACCTTTGGCTCCACTATAGGCATTTCTCTACTACCATCTAGGAATCCATAGCCACAGTAGAGATTGCCTAAATCACCATTCATGGAACACGAAGCAATTTATGATTTCACTTCTTTCTTGTATCACACATATAGAATTATCTAGGTGTAAGGATTATGTCAAGACATAACTAAATGTTAATCACTCTCACATAAAGAGTTATACCCAGGCAATTCATTTAGTAAATTTAAGTGGCAATATGATGGTGTACATAAGTTTAAAATCTCATTCAAAAAATTGTTTAGTCACCTAAACTATATTATAGTATCAAAATAACTTGATATATTCATAAGAAAACTGATCTCTAATTAACCCCACCCAACTTCTCTAAATTATAGCAATTATAGAGGCTTCTAAGATTTCGACAACTTATGTTAATAATCAATAATCCCTTCTTCATGTTTAGGACCAGGTTAACACAAACTGAGCCAAAATCATTCTTGCTTAGAGGACTTATTGATATGCTATGAACCAAAACAAAAAGAAAATAAACTGAAAGCAAGGAAGGATGAAGCAAGAAAACAAAAAACTATTTAATAAAATGGAAAAGCAAAACAAAAAGGAAACCTACTCCACTCTTACCTATTCTAACTCTAAATAGGCTCACAAATTACTCCATAAGGAACTCACTAGATATCACTTGATAATGACAAATTAAATCACCTTTTATTTGATGACTATTTTGAATAGAAAATAGGACTTATTTGAGCCTTACAACACATATTTTAACTATGTAAAAACAAGGCTAAAATAACAATCTTTCCTCTAGTATCAACTGGAAAGCTACTTAGTCCACCATAGAACATCAAAACATGATTAGTTATTTTTTATGGAATATGATTGAAGGTAAGAGCACTTATATGTCTATGTCTTATGGCTAATGTAACTTGTCTTCCCATCTAAATTTTTAGGTACTTGGATTGAAGATATGGATCTAAGATCTAATTGTCTTCTTCCAAAATTATTCTTTCCTACATCAAAAATTCTAATTATGCTTCATTCACAAACTAATCATGACATGACTCATTATTATTCAATGATTGTATTGGTAACTCATCTGGGATGCTTGGATTCATTTCTTCATTAATCTTTATTTGAGGTGGTGCTCCATTAAAGTCTTCAACTTCTTGATAGGTATCCAAACTTGGCTAGAATACATAATTAAAATTTTCTTAATGAAAAAATATAACAATTTTTTTAATACAACATCCCTCAATCTCCATATGAGGTAGGGATGAACTATTAATATTTTCACAAAAACTCTTCAAGTCATCCTAAAAGGCCTCTTCATCATGATCAATTGAAAGGGCATGAAATTTGTTTACAATCTTACCATTTGAAACATGTTTATCACATATTCATAACCTTTTTATGGAGCCATATGAAATTTATTTATCTATTATACTTGCTTCATCTTCATATTCTATAAAGAATGACATCTCATCTATTCAATAAATCTCTAGCTCATCTTGCTTTGGGATCTATAGAATATCATTGCCTTCTTTAAGCTCCAAATCATTATTGGAAATATCATATGGAACATTAATATATTGTTTAATATAATCATCTACCATATTAATCTTTTCATTTTCATTCAAGAAATCATGGTGTAGGTACTACCAATGGTCATCTTGTTTAGGAATATTCCCCATTTTAGCAATGACTCTCTGTGAGTTATCCTCATGAATACTTTCTAAAGAAATATTAACTTGTACTTGATATATATCAATTACTATAATTCATTTAAAAATGTCTTGCAACTCATATTTTTTTACTAAAATCATTTTAATGATGATGTTCTATTCATCTTCTATCTTATCTGTAACTTCTTCAATTGCTTCAGAAAGGATAGGCTATTTCTTCATAATTAACATAGTAAATTATTCTTCTTTCTACATTGTTTATTGAATAAATTTCCATAAAGGAAAGGATTTAGGCCTTTGAGAAGGAGGGAATAGAGATTGAATGATCTCTATCTTGCTTTCAGCTTCAACTTCTTGGCTTATGATTGAATGTCATTCTTTTTTAATAGACTCTTGTAGCTTTGGAGGTTTTGGATTGTTATATACTTTAGGATCAAGAAAAATATCATTGTTCTTTGGTGGAGTTTAAGTTATCAATAGTCAATTTTGGCCTTTGTTCCCCAAGGCATAGTTTATTCTTTGTTACTACTAGAAAGCAAGTGCCTCTTCAACAATGTATTAAGTTTCATTCTCATCTTATCTTGGAAAGTCATAAATCTCCACCATGAGGATGGATTTGGGTGCTCTAGAGGCATCATTGGAGTTATAATAGATTTTAACATTATTGTGATTAATTGGATTCATGTCAAATACCTCCATTTGGCTCTAGATAGTTTCAAAAGCATGAAATAACTACACATAATCCAACTCTCCATGTCTAGCAATGTTATATACTCAACAAAAACTAGGTAAGACCATCTCATAGATGTTAATATCAATAAATTTATTAAAATATTACTCACTATTATTGTTTGACCTATTGAAAGGTTTGTTGTGCCTTTGGAAATTATAATTCATGTTAGAACCCCCAATAGTATTTTCCATATGTTCTTGAAGATATATAAAATCATTAACAAGCCTTTGGGTAATTATTATAATGGAGTCTACCTCTCTCTTTGGAGGCCATGGGTTCTTGGTATAGGTGGTAGCTTGGACATTAGTATTTTTCATAGGAACCATTATATAACTATTTTAGGGATGAATTCCAACATTGGCTTGGTTAGAGAATCTAGATTACTAGTTAGGTGTGACATAACTCAAAGGAAATTGGTTAAAGACTAGTATCTGATTTAATTCAGGCTAGTTTGGTTCATGTTGGGAATGACATTTAGAATAGGCATGGGAGGATCAAAGTTGGGATTAGTAAAAGTATGATGCCCTTGTAGGTGTATTTTTTCATCTATCTATATTGATTTAGAATAGGCTAAAATAAATGTGTTAATTCCCATAGATCTTCTCAAGAAGACCATTGTTATTGATCTAAAACATTCTTGTATATTTTCAAGACTAAATCATATGCAGACTTGAATAGTGGGGACATCAAAATTTAATTTTTTGGAACCTAGATTTGAAGGTTCTAATTGGTTTCTTTGGGTTCCTCTTTAAGGTGGTAAACTATTGGTACATGATTCCTAGACTAACTACCATACCGAACTGAGTGATAAAGGTGTCATTAAATTTATTTCATCCCATAATGGAATTTTTGCGTAAGTTAAGTAACCAATCATATGTGGCATATCAAAATGTTAAAGGAAAGAGATAATAAGATAAATATTCATGAATGATGTTAATGAGCCTTAAATATGCTTTAAAGTATTTGGTATGTTCTTCAACTGTCACTATACTGATAAAGGTGAAGAGATGTAGGTACTTCTCTAGATTTCTAGGCACATCATGCATGCCTCTAAGGACATTGAGGGGTGAGCTAACTCACTATGCCATGATTGGCATAAGGGGTCATAAATTTTTATTTAATAAAGAATTGGGTTGATTCCTAGAATTTTTACATCTACCTTTGTTTGATATCACTTTCTTATGAGTTTCTAGAGATGCTAAAGAGTTTCTATGCTTAGACTGGGATTTGGTTTGAATCCTAGGTAGCTCTCAAATGTAGAGTGGGTGTTAAGAGTAGAGAAACTACAAATGTCACCTCTATAAATTTTAAAAACCATAAATACTATTGAATCTAACATAATAAGGACTATATAAAGTGCATTTGCCTTGATCTTTGAAGATCTATGCCTAGAAACTTCAAATTTTTCAAAACCTACATAAACATTTATTGGCTTTGCACTTAAACCTATAAATATCAGTGTTAAACTAACATTTCAAAACAAATCCATGTCTATTCACCAACTATATAGCATTAAAGTGATTTAAAATTCCTTAATGCACAAAATTATGTGAAGATTTACTTAAATCCAATATGAGTAACATCTTAGAGAGTGATCTTTGCACAAATAAGATCTTAGATGCTTAGATCCAATATGAGTAACATCTTAGAGAGTGATCTTTGCACAAATATCCATACTATTTTTCTAATATATACTAAAATTTGCAAATATGATCAAAATAACCTCCTATATGTGTAAATAATAGGTTATTTCACCTATCTTTGCATGAATTTAAGCCAAGATCTAGATTATTTTACAAAATTTACATAAATAAACACTAATTTTAATGAAATATTTTAAATAATTCTAATTTGTAGTGTTATTTAATAGTATTCATGTAATTTTAAATAGTTAAACATGTGTATAATGAAGTACAATAAAATAAAACAAAGATGGATGACAATAGTTGTATAATGTCATGCTTCTAGAACCAAAAATTTCCCTCCCTATTGATGCATTTTTAGTGCTCCCCATGTCACTAGGGAACAAAGGGGAAAGTATAAACTCAATTTAAATTCATAGAATGAATCGAGGCTTGGTTTTTTAGTACAACTATTTTTGGGAATAACATAAATGATAGAGTTTTTATCACCATGTTGAATTCCATAAGCAGACCTTATTATATGAACAATAGATGTTTTTGTAGTGACACAATTTTCCAACCAATCTTTTTGAATTATATTAATGTTTACCAATTAATTCCCAAAATGTAAATTAATAATGGATATATACATTATGATCTGAACTAAAGTGATACATGGGTAAATCCAAGATAGAGTAGGGTAGGGTAGAATGAAGTTGTACTTAATATGAAAGAGGATGCCAATTATTCTAACTTATAAGTAAAAATACATGAAACTAGCATATACCAACCCTAGTGTAATTCTCAAATCTAAATACATACATTTGAAGCTTTTAAAGAAGGAAAATTCATATATCTAGTAGCATATATTGCATAAAGATAACTGACATTCAGTAAATTACACAATACATCTAGTTGCTAATGAGAGAAAATAGAGAAAGTATGATATTCAATTAGTCAACCCAATGTTAAGCTCAAACTAAAAAATGTATACATGAAATTTAATTTACAAATTAGATTCATCAAATATCTAGAAGCATGAGAATTTAGAAGTCACAAAACCACACACAAAGATCACTACAAATAAACTCTAGAATTCTTTAGCTCTTTGCATTAGTTTTTTTCAACAAGTGGTTTTTTTTATGATTATAGATGAGGGGAAACCCATATTTATAGGCTCAAATGCCTAAGATGAGTCTGAGTGGGCCCATAAGCAGCACCCAAGTCTATTTGGGTAGATGGAATGTTTACATTTCAAATAAATATTCCAATTTCCAAAATTACAAGATATAACTGAATATCCTTATGGTCTTAGGGGTGGATGCTAGTTCACTTACTATTATTGTTGCTTCTACTTTTTCTTGGTCTCCTCCTTAGTCTATATTTTAGCACATGCCTGGTAATCTTTATCTAAGTGGAGTCAAGGATCATGGTCTTGAACAAACTAGTTGTGTCTCAAATTAACCCACTGTGCTCATGAGTATTGGCCTTAATGTCTCCTAAATTAACTCATATCTCTATAATCTCTAGTTGGTGATTCTAGTTTATGCAATGTTAATCGCTAATTCATTACCTTTGTATTCAGATCTTAATGCTAATTTTTATTTGATTCACTATCAATTTTATATTTAAATCTAAATATTTCTATGTCTTAACATGTGGCATGTCACATCCACTCTAATTGGGCACTTTTGGGGCCTAAAAGTGACTTGATTTCTCAATCGGCTTGAATCTAGGCATGTGGCATTTTGTGATTGTTCTCAAGATCCCTAGTATGTGGCTTTATGTGATGACTCATATTTTCCCTACCACATGGCACCTTTTTATTCATTGTGAGCTCTGGGGGGATATAATTTGGTTGATTATGGGAGTGCCACATGTCACTCTTGTAAGTAATTAGTCCCTTGATTGGATAGGTGTCACTTCTTGATTAGTTTCAGCCACTATTCACAATTCTATGTTAAACATGTGGCTCAAAAACTCAATTTAAAGTCACTAGGGAACAAATGTTAAGTAGAAACTCAATTTAAATCCCTATAATTATTTTTGAATTTATTTTGTTGTATAGCTATTTTTGGGAATAGAAACAATGGCATAGATGTGATCCCCATGTTGAATTTTGCAAGCATACCCTACTGTAGGGACAATAGATGTATGTATGATGACACAATTTTATTACCAATCTTTGTAAATTAAATTAATGTTTTCCAATTAATACCCAAAATGTAAATGAATAGTGGATATATATATATATATATACTATGATCTAAACTAAGGTGATTCATGGGTAGATCCAAGATAGACTAGGGTAGGGTAAAAAGAAGTTGTGCTTAAAATGAAAGAGGATGAAAATTCTACTAACTTGTAAGGAAAAATACATGAAACTATCATATGCCAACCCTATTTTAATGTTAAAATCTAAATACATACATTTTAAGCTATTTTATCTAACAACATACATTACATAAAGACAACTGACTTGTAGTAAATTACACAACTCATCTAGTTGTTAATGAGAGAAAATAGAGAAAGTATGGTACTAAACTAGTGAACTTAGTGTTAAGCTCAAAATAACAAATACATACATGAAATGTAGTTGACAAATTATATTTTAAAGAAGAAAGAATCAAACATCTAGAAGCATAAGAATTCAAAAGTCATAAAACCACACACAAAGAACACTATAGACAAACTCTTGAATTCTTAGGTTCTTTGCATTCATTTTTTACAAGTGTTTTCTTCTGATTATAGATGAGGGTAAAACCCCTATTTACAAGCTTGAATGCCTAATATGAGTTTGAGTGGGCCCATAAGTGACACCCAAATATAATCAGGTGGCTATAATGTTTACGTTTTAAAGGAATATTCCAATTTCCAAAATGATAAGATATAACAAAATATCCTTATGGGAGTAGGGGCAGATGTTAACTCACTATTTTTGCTGCTTCTAATTCTTTTTGGTCTCCTCCCTAGTCCATATATTAACACATGCCTAGTAATATTTATCTATCTAAGTGAAGTTAAGGATCATGGGCTTGAATAAACTAGGTGTGTCCTAGATCAGCTTGTTATACTCTATGATCATGGCCTTAATGCCTCCTCAATTACTTCAAATACTTATATTCTTTGGTTAGTAATTTTGATTTGTGCAGCATTAATGGTGAACTAATCAACTTTGTATTCAAATCCTAATGCTGATATTTATTTGATTCACCATCAATTTTATAGTTAAAGCTAAATATTTCCACCTCTTGACATGTGGCATGCCACATCCACTCCAACTAAGTGCTTCTAAGGCCTAAAAGTGACTTGATTGCTTAGTCAGTTAAAATCTAGGCATGTGGCATTCTATGATTCCCCTCAATCTCACTAAGATGTGGCTTTATGTGATGAATCATATGTTCCTTGCCATGTGTCACCTTTTTATTTATGATGAGCTCAAGGGGATCTTATTTGGTTGGTTATGGGAGTGTTACATATTTTTCTCATAATCAATTGGGGCCTTGCTTGGACAAGTGTCACTTCTTGATTTGTTTTAGCCACTATTGACAATTTTGTGTTAAATGTATAGCTCAGAGGGAGCCACAGGTTATTTTGGAGGTAATCTGACTGATATTTAGATGAGGCTCAATAAACATGACACTTAACATTATCTTGTGGGTTTAGTGGGGACATGCATTACTTTGATAGGATCTCATATGTCATCAAGTGGCTCTTTAGATAGAAGTAGTACAAGTATGACAAGTTTCATCACTATGTGAGTCTAAGAGGGACACACATCATTTTGGTGGTTTCTTAGGAGAATCCTTTGTATTTTTAGACAAGATTAGTGTGCGCATGATATGTTTCCTTTATGGGGATACACACCATTCTCAAAAGGCTCTTACAAGCTTTGTATTAGATGTAATGTAATGTTGACTTGCATCAGGCTCAGATGATTTTTAAGGAGACATGTGTCACTTTAAAAGATTACTTAGGTTTTGTTAGGATAAATGGCATCATATCATTATTTACTAGATGTAATGGGATTCATGGTGGCTCATATTTAAAGGGACTTACTCATAGGATCTAGTAGTTTGACATGTAGCACATGGATTTGAATTCCAATGGCTAGTTTGTTCATGAGCTCCTTGTATGAGACCACATGGTATACTATGAAGTGAGTATTGTTTTTCAAGACTTTATATAATTCTACATCCCATGAGGCATCATAAACTGATACTTCTAATTTGATGTCTTATGATGTCATACAAGAAGCTAAGTTAGACCTCTAAAAATATCAACTACCTATCATAAACAATTAAAAGACATTTAAATCAAACTCTGTAGACAAATGCTTTAAACAAGGTGTGAGGGGTTAGTGTAGTAAGGTCCATAAAATTTGATTTTGTTCATGTGATTAGAGAACTAAGTAGATCATTTTTGTCAAAGACCTAACTGGACATTTGAGTTAATTCATGGTTAATAATTCATTAGAAATTTGTAGAAAAAATGAAGAAATATTGTAATAATATAGATATTTATAAATGGTAGGTTGTATTTCAAGGTGAATATCTAACCAAGAATTGTTAGGAAGTATTAAATCAAGCATTCTATGCAGTTAATTGACTCGATGAGCATGGTTTTTAGGCATTTTAAAAAAATTAAAATAAGAGGGTCCCCATTCCAGGAATAAGGGGTAGTTGAGCATCAACAAAATCTTCATTAATATTTATCCCTTATGGATTTAAAAAAAATCAACATGGTCACATTTGTACATATATATTTCCAAATGGCCTCCCAATATTATAAGCTATCCTAAAAACACCTAAACTTTGAAAATTCATAATAGGAAAACCATGTATACACATAATATCTTTAAACTTTATCATTTATTGACACTCTTTCTTGTAAGAACCTTTTGAGTTCATATCTCTTTAAGTGCACACTTTAAAGGGTCTACTAAGAAATGGGTGTATAGACCATTGATGCTTCTTAATGTTGTTGATCAACTCTATCATTACCTAAACCCATTACAAACCCTACTTATCCAACTCCCCAATAAATCTAAAACCTATTTACACATTTCCATAATAATTTACACTTTCAAATATCCCCTAACTAAGTAAACACCTTGTTTTCCTACTATGTTAGTTGGGTCAATCCTCTTATAAAATACCAAATGCACATTACAGAACTAAATTAGCCTAACCAACTTAGTTTGAGTCCTAATATTAACTTTTTATAACAAAATAGATTGATATATCTAATCTTGTCAGTCAAAATTCTAGAAAGGGTTAAGGTTTATCCATTAATATAATTACAAGGATCATTTCAATCAAATATAGAGGAATGTACATTTTTTCATCATTAAAACTCATAATTATACTAAATCTAGACATGAAGAGGTCTTTACTTAGGGTTTTCCTTGGATATAAGATTAATTATCTTATGGGAAGTCTTGGATGAAAAGTGAGAGTATTCTAGCCAAGAGATGATTTCTATAGTGTGATCCTTACAAATCAATAAATTTTTTTTTTCAAGCACCATTAGCTAAGGGAGATATTGAGTGTTGATAGGTTTAACCAAGGTAAGTATTCGTAACTCTTTTTATTTCATTTGATAAATAGATATTGTATAAGTATTACATTTTTAATGTAGAACTCTTTACTTATATTACCTATATTCTTAAACTTCATGTAGATATAGGGTTTTTTTTACTTTCCATATTCAACTTTAGGTGATGTAGGCCCCCATTTGCCTACCATGATAACTTGATATTTTTGTGTTTAATCATCTGATTTGTGCCACAAGATTTAGTGGGCACTAGATTAGTTTTACTTTATGTAATTAGACCTAGCTAGGGATATTTCATAGTTTCATTTTCTTAGAGGATTTTGAAGCCTATCCTTTGGTGTTTTGTGGTAAGTTGTCCCTTAGTTATGTTTAGAATATCCAATTTGATCATTCCCTTGATATAAATAGTATTAAAATGGATGTTAGTTGATTATATTATCTAATCTTAGATTTTCCTAAGATAAGTTATAGATTTATATTGATTTATTATATAAATTATGGTCAACCTAACATGAATATAACCTTTTCATTTTTTATTTTTCATTTTGAAAAAAGTATATCAGGTTTGGAAATCTATTCTTAACCTCTATTTGTAGTTTTAGGATCCATAGTCAACTAAGTCACACTAGTCAATCTTATTGTGTCCTCTATTTATAGAATTTCTTTACATAGTCAACTAGATCAAGTTAGTCAGTTTATTATTTTTCTTTATTTGTATGTCCATGATATATATTCAACTCGATCACATTGGTATATATAGATTTTTACTTCATCTTGTAGGATTTCATTTCTAACAAACTATGTTATGTTGGTCGACTTAATTTCTCTCTTTTTTTTGGATTTTCACTTATAATCAACTATATTGTATTGGTTGATCTAGTATAATTTGAATTTTTTTTACTTTTATCTTGTAATAAACTAGATCATGTTGGCTGATTTAGTTTCATTTTAACACTTCCATTTTTTACTATCTACACAATAAGTTGACCTAGTGGATCTTGTTTAATCTCTATTTATTTCATAGTTTTGCCTCTTTAAGACTCAATTAGGTCTAAACAATATAGTTAGTGATTATATTTTTATCATTTTCAATCAACTAACTATGTCGACCAAACATACCTAGTTATAATATTTTAGGTTCAATCTAAACAAGCTTTGTCCTTCTATTTGTTATTAGTTATTTTGATTTTTCATTTATATATTTCATAAAAATTATTCAACATTTCAATTTATATATTATCTTTCTCAATTTTTTAGAACTATAAAATTATCACCCAGTCAACTAGGTTGACTTGTCTAAATTAGTTATGTGTGTTTTTCTTATACCAAATAAACTAAGTCAACCTAGCTGACTGTGTTTATTTTTATCCTATTTTCACACTAGACTATATCAACATACCTGACTATATTTTATTTTTTCAAACTATATCACCTTGACAAATCTTGTTTTATGTCTTTTACTTTCATCATAATCAATGAAATTTCCATTTAATTTCTTATTAATTAATCTCACATTTTATTTAAAAATATTTGGTTGGTTGTTTATTTACATTATGAAACTAAAAATTTGTTTTTGACTAATGATTTTTGAATTTATTTCCAATTTGTCTTGATTTTTGTATAAATTTTGTATCAATAGTTTTAAAATCAATTATCTACTATCATTAAGGGATACACATTACTTTATTTATAGTGATTGTCTATAATTTATAGGTATCATATAATGAGGGGATTGACACAATACTCATAGTTATAGTATATAGCTAAACATAGTTTTTAGTTTCCACATATCTCATAGAATTTCAAAAATTCCTAGGATTTCCCATTGGATTGAACTTTAAGAATCCATCTATCCATTGATCTTACGGTGCATCAGTTAGTAGTTAGGACCAAGAAGTTACTTCTAACTTACCTTTGAAATTGACTTTAGTGGTCTATGTAAATCACACTTAATCCATAGTTAGTTGTCTAAAACATTAGGCCATCATTATCTAAAGGACAAGAAAATATATTTTTAACCCCACAAATCAATCAAAACATTTTAGTATAATTTATTGATTTTATTTTCATATAATATGTTAACATTATTTGTTACAAAATTACATTTTCTACTTACTACTTGATATTATCTTTTGTATTACATATATTATATTGACCGACATTAATATAGGTCTATGTTATGTGGTAAATAGTATAATATGAAGTCTACTTTACTCCTGCCTTAAAAGCTACATAATTCAAACTACTATAAATTTTTGTCTAGATTCAACTATGTTGACCAACATGACTTAGTATAATTCTATATTTTCCTACATGTAGAACTCATTTGACCAACTCAAATTAGTAGAATTTTCACTTTGTCTATTTACTACCTTTATAGCTAAGTCAACCATCTTGGTTTATTAAGCTGACTAGGCTATTACTTTTTCGTATCTACACAACTAAGTCAACCATCTCGACTTAGTTATTTGTCAAAACTTTGTTTATTTTTTCCTATGAAACTAAGTTGAGCATCAACTTAGTAGGCTAAAAATACTTCATTTTTCCTTCTACATAACTAAATTGACCAAATCAACTTAATTATCTCTCCAGAATATGTATATTTTTTCTTATGAAACTAATTTGACCAACTAGACTTAGTTCTCTATCCAAAATCTATCTATTTTTCCTATGAAACTAAGTATACTAATTAAATTTAATAAATTGACCATACTATTGATTTTTCCTATATTTACAACTATTTCAACTAGATCAATTTAGTTATATATCCAAACTTTGTCTATTACTGTCTATAAAACTAAGTAGACTATCTCAACTTAGTAGGCTTTTGTCTTTCCACTTCTATTGTCACTTTTCACCATGCTATACATTTTTTATAAAAGTGAAATGCAAACTCAAAATGATATGATGAACCTAACTAACCCTCCTAAGTGTCATCATTCTTTCATTCCATATATTTTTGTATAAAATTTAGATGTTAGTAATGTCCATGTCATTATTAGAACCAAAATATATCAGTCACCTCCTCCTAAGACTTTGGATCCACTTAATTATCTTCCAAAAATGCCTATTATTAAGGATGTGAGTGATCTAGGATATACAATTTAAATTATCCTCTTCATCAACAAAAACCCCCAACATCGAGGAAATGATCCCACAATCATATGAAATATCATTATGGGACCTTACTTTGAGTGCCCACCTTCACCTACACATAAAATTTCTATAGGCCTTGGGGCAAGTCATCCTATGAATTATTCCATGACTTTTTATTATTAAATACCCACCTCTTCTTCCATGACTTCAAATTTATCTACTACTTATTATTTAACCTTGCCTAACATTTTAACTACTATGGTCAGGATTTCCTCAAGTATGCCCCCTCAATTTTCTCATGTTCATACTCAAGTTAATTCTACATCTAGTGCATCTGAATCCACTTCTACTAGTCTAAATAATATCAACACTAATCAAATTTTATTACAAGCCATGAACCGAATGGACACTTTTAAAAATAATAGTACAAATCCAATGCTATAAATGCAAAAGCAATTTTTGGAATTAAAAATTTATCCTCAATTTTCTCAATAGGGAGTGCCAAATACTAATTCCTTCCACCCTCCTTAGGGATTCATAAGGTAACCTTATAACTCAATCTCCACTTCTCAAAAAGATAATAAAACATCTACAAAATGAACCCTCAATCCCTCAAATTATAAATATTGACATAGGCGGCATTATTTATACTATCACATATAATGGGTCCATTGATCATGTTTTACACTTGAAATCTTTTAGAAACATTAAAAATATCAAATTAAAATCAATACCATTATCTCCACCAATCTCTTAGATAAAACCTTCACAAGTGATGCTTGGGTTCGGTATAATCAAATCAGATCTCATACTATATATAGTTTAGAATATTTAATTAATGTATTGGTACAAGATTCTAAACTAATGAACTTCCTTAAAATATCTTTGATCACTTCATCAAATGTAAAAAATAATAATCTAAAATTGTGCAAGCATTCATTAAAATATGTAATGCTTTGAGCGATATGGATAAACACATGTCAGAAGATAATATCTTCTATTTATTTATTAATTTTATTAATTTTAAATTAGAATATTGTGTTATGAACCTTTATTCCAAATATTTGGAATAATCCCTTAACCAAGACAAACATCAATATTTTCTCATAAGATAATTTGAGCATTCCCATACTTCTACTATAATTCAAATGCTTATGAAACCTAAAAACTGACATGATACCAATGATGATGTTACAAATAAATATTATTCTATTCACACTATTACTCAAAGTGGTTATAATAATGATATTTGTTTATAACCATTGTCAACCAACCCTTTACCACAACATATTTCTACATTTTCCCAAGTAAACAATGTGTATTCTCACAAACATATTTACATGGTGTAAATTCAAAAGTGTCTTCCTAGTCCTTCACCATGATATCATGACCCTACTCACCCTACCAAATTTTGGTATGATCTATACAAGTTTTGTTGGTATCTTTCAACTTGGGTTCATTCTCATGAAACTTGTTTCCAATTTTTAAAAAACTCTTGAATATCTTCTTGATCCCAATTTTGATCATGAGACCCTAATTCATGATCATAAACAAAATTATGAAGTGGCATACAATGTTTAAGAAACCTAAACTAAACCTGATTCCATTAATCAATCTAAGACTCATCTTGTAATTTAAAATTATCATATTCCTAATCATCAACTAAGTATCACTCAAACTTCCACTACCAACATTGTCGAAACCTTCATCAAACCTAATGATGATAATGTTGTCAACATGAACAATTTGAGGAGGCTAGTTCTTATATGAACCCTTACAAAAATTATAAATATATCAACTTCCAAACTTTATTTACTATCCAATATTATTACCCATCTCATTTTACAAAACTTTGGGATGAAAAAATAATCCCCCAAAAAATAACACAACTTCCTCCTTCATCCACTATCATAAATGTTTCTACTCAAAAACCATATTTGGATATCCATTAACTCTCCATTGATAAAACTTATAGTCCTCACTTATTGCCAAACTCTCCTCACTCTAAACTACCTAAAACTTAAAATCCACTTATGTTTTTAGATTATTTACCACCTACAAAATCTTTTTTAGAATCACACATCACCCCACCATGACACACAAAACATTACATAATTCAAACCCATCAAATATACTTGGACAAATCAAATTTAATAATTCCCAATTAAATTCCTCTTATAAACATCAAATAAAATGCACTTCCACTCTTATTTCAACATTATGTACCTATATCTAATACTACTCTAATTTGATATGATGAATGGGATCCTAAAATAAAACTTTCTCATATCCCATGTCAAATTCCCTTGCTTTAATTCAAGAATACTTCTCCTCATCATCATAATAATTTAATGCAATGTTTATTATAAATGAACATTAGTAAATATCCACCTATGGTGCATAAATCCATTTTTTCTAGGTCTAAATTTACTATTCTCAAACAATGCAAATAAATGTTTGTACACATTGATGAAACCATAAACACTCCCCTCTCATTAAAATTTACCATCAATTCAATGATTCTTCATAAAATATTGCTTCAATCATATAATCCTCCATTATTTATTAGTGTACAAATTGGTGATATACAAGTCAAGAATGATTTTATTGATGATAGATTTGGAGCTTGTGTTACCTCCATTTATTTTGTTAAACACATGAGTAATTTGAATGAATTATTAAATCTACACAAATTAAATTTCAAGGCTATTATCAAATACAAATTCCTCCTTTATGATGTGTTTGGATTCCTATCATACTTCCTACTATCAATGTTAAAATTAATGTCAAGATCTTCATCTTTACATTATCATATACCATGTTACTCAATCAACCTTAGACACCACATGATAGTTATAGCTTCATCATCATACCAATGTGTTAAATTTTATCTTAATGATGATATTAAAAAGATTTAAGGATATATGAACCCTTGAAATTTCAAAAAAAAAAAAAAAACATGGTGTTTTTTAAATTACCATCATTAAACATTTACATAGAATTCCCTTTCACTAATGTCAATGATTTAACTACCCCATCAACTTCACTAGAGGATATAATGGCATGAAATTGTGGGAAATATCTTGCCTAACCTATTAGATTTTGATGATGATAAACTAGATAATATTAGTTAAAAAATAAAAATTATGATCTCCCTCCACACATAATTACTCAATTACCTCATTTACGATGTCAGTGTAAACAAAATCAATCGATGAGATTGCCATGAATTTAACATAATCCATTATTCATGCTTCATAAACTAATAATATCATTTATGATTTCAATATTGATCTTCATACTCCTAGTTACGATGATGGATATTCATTAGATGACTCCTTAGTTGGTTTTTCTTAATCTAAAAATAGATAAATACTTAGATACCATTCATCTTTACAAAACTACCATCATAGTATTATTTTTATTGATGTAATTCTTGCTTCTTCTCTTTCACTTAACATGATCTCTTCTTCACTTGATGTTCACAGGTTGGATTTAAACCACACACACACTAATTCTCACCTAGTCACTATTGATCCTCTTTAGAGCATGCTTCTTGATCATGCCATGATTGGACCATATAAATTTTCCATATTTTTTTATCCTTAAATATTTTTCCCTCTTGATATGTTATCTAGATTACATCAACCTAATTTATGATCATCTATCATAGTTGTTTAGCCTATCATAGAGACTAATCTTAGTTTTAATATTTATGTTGATGACATATTACCTTTTCTTAAGCTTTATCCTCTACATACACAATGGGAAAATGAGATATATTTTTAATTCCACAAGGATATTTGTCAATGGGTAAAGTATTTTTGTGCACATCAAAGGCTCTCATCACAAAAACATACACCACTTCTAGTCCTACTCCAAATGATATACCTCCATAGTTAGCTACTCCTAGATGTACTTATTATTTTCTTGGTACAACCAAACATACCTCTGTATACTTATAGAAACTTTGGTAGTATATTAATGTGATTCTTATAGATAAATCATAGACTAATGACAATACTCTACCTCATCCTAATATTCTTCCATAATATATCCCTAAACGTGGGGAGGTCTATTTACTTTGGTATCAGTGTGTTACACATAATACAAATAGGTGTAGAGTCTTGCAATGCCACTTCCATGATTTTACACAAAATAAAAAATATCCTTCTCAGTAACATACCCTAGTTTTTTCAAAATCAAAGGCTAAGCTTCCCTTCCCCTTTCGTCATACCAAGTATTAGAGGCTTCCAATCACATTGTAGTACTAGTTCCTCACATTGATTACCCTTCACAAGAGATGCCACTTACATAGCCTTTTTATTATTCTATCATACTTAAATTTTCTATTGAGATAATGCAATAGGATGTCCTTCCACATATTTTATTGAATATATATGAGACTATGGTCAAATACTATGGTTAAATATAAATTGAGTTACAATAAGACTTATTATATGTTATTGATTATGTATGGCATGAAATCTACCAATATTTATGAACATGTTATTTTGATGTGGCATGTTATGCCTCATATTTATACCTAATGGATATTTGATATTTAAACTTAATTATATCATTTGAGAAGCACTTATTATCATTTGTTTCTCTCATTTATTATATGAAGTTTATCTTACATTCATGGTTCTTACTTAATAAATCTTGAATCCTTCTACATTCAATTTTAATGTGTTGGTTTATCTTTATTTCTATACTCCATAAATACCTTTTTCCCCTACCTTTGGATGATTTTTCCTTATATGGATGTTTATGTTGCATCACTTTTTGAATATTATATTCATTTATGTTACATGGAACTTAGATCACACCTTGAACTATCATAATCTTCTTATGATCAGATACACAACATATTAATCATTGTATCATCATTTAGATGGATATATCATGATTCCCATTTTCTCCCTATATATCCCTCATATTGAGCACATGTAAGGTTAGTTTTGAGATTGAATATTTACTTATGGGAATGTATAATCATTTTTGACACTAACATAAGTTTTAAGTACTTATATCTTGTAGTTAAAGTATAAGCTTATTTGTGTTATTCATTTATATCTCTCATTTTTGTTCTTATGGATCCATATGGAGGAAGAATAGAAAAATCCTTAAAATTAACAATAAAAATATTCAAACATAAAGAAATGATCAAAAGGAAAAAAAATACTCAAAATTCAAAATCATAATAAAATACATGATACCTATTTAGCACATCTCCTTTTATAGTTTAATCTCAAACTCTGTAGTTAGCCTCATAATAGAGTTTAGGTCCATTAGTGTGTATTAGGATAGTAGACTAGGATAGGAGGTATCATTATTACATTTAGTACCACCTACATTATCATGCAAGTACCTAATCTTCATAATACACTGAAAGCTTTGTAAGGGGTCCTAAGGAATAGGGAACACTTCATGGTGAGGTATGATCATTTTAATTTTTTTTGTACATAAACTTAATGAGATGATCTAGTTACTTCACTCATTAGCCAACTACTTTGTGTCTAGTAGTAAAAGTATCTTGATTCTTTATTGTGCAAATAAAATCATAATCATTTGTGCACTTAGTATGTCTCATTTCTACTAAAGATTTTCACAACACCCATGTACAATAATTTAATTCCTTATTTTTCATAATATCATTCTTAAGAAACTCCCCTTGATGCATACTTATTTTATGTTAATCATAATTTTTTGGGTAATCCTTTTATGAGTTGTAGTCTAATATATTAGATAAGACTAGGCCTTCCTCATAAAAATCTCTTTTCCCTAAATAAAAAAATACCACTTGGATATCTATTTGTCAATTGTATTTTAAGACCTTGGAAGACTAGGCCTTCCTCACAAAGTAATTTTTTCTCCTATATATACTATGTTCCATATCTTATCATAAAATAATTCTACTCTTTCACATTGTTAATTAACACAAACCCTATGTTTGGGTTTTTTCTATTATTAATACTTTTATTTTCACACATTTCATATCTCACTTATTTATATGATTCATTGTTTATATGTTCCTAACTTTATTTACATTCAATATTTTTTTATCTTCTTATCTTAATTTTCCTTGTCATTTCTTATTTTTCATATTTATTTATTATCTTTCATCTATATTTTCTTCTTCTTCTATAATTTTAATTTACGTTCGATTCATGATTGACATGCATTATCTTTCCCATTTTCATTTATTTATAAATTCTCATTTTCAAAACTATTATCCTTATCATTTTTTTACCATGCATTTTTTCACATTTTTTAGAAAAGAATAAACACATACATCATACATTTTCACATAACATACATAAATATCAAAAATGTGATATAAATAAATTATATACATCCATAACATACATGAGGCATCCAAAAAAATACATACATGCATGCATTCATCCATCTATACATACATACATACATGTATGCATGCATACATGAATGCATGTATGGATACATATATACATGAATATATACACACACAACATAAATGGATCATAATTTATTATAAATTATCACATGATAGCTTGTATTAAAATAATAACTCTATAAATGTGGTCCACCCTATCTATCTAGTGGTGGATAGGCTACATTGCTCATAGAAGCCTACAAATACCTACACATAGTCCATTAAAGTGAATTTATATGTGTGTGTATCCCCTCTACCTATCCTTGTAAATGGGAAACTTGGCCTTGTACCTAAACTAACTATCTCATGCATGTGTACACATGTGCATGGCCACACACATACACATGGCTCAAAATGTATGATATAATATCACATGATAGCCTATATTACAATAATAACTATATAAATGTCGTTTACCCTATCTATTTTATGGTCAATAGGATGCAATGTTCATATAATACTATAGTTACCCTCTACACATAGTCCATTAAAGTGAATTTATATGTGTGTAGGCCCTCCATCTAACCTTGTAAATGGGACACTTGTCCTTTCACCTAGACTAAATATCTATCCATATCCAAATGTGTGGCTTAATTTATAGATAATTACTATCATGTCTATAGCTCCCCATCACCAAAACCTAGTGGTAATACCACCTAAGATGCATTAGATCATCTCCACAAATCTCTGATTCACACACCAACCAATGAAAATGAGTGAGAATACATAGGTGTTAAATTAATCATAATATCAATCATGTATGTCATATCATGATAAGCTAATATATCATGATGTATTCTCTCAACCATGGATGACCACCTAGACTCCTATATTGTAACATTTACAAAATTCAAACCAAATGAACATCAAATCTCACATATATATCTCCAAAATAATACATTTATCTAACATGTATATCTTAATCTATAAAAAACTCAAAAAATACAAATTTATTACCAATAGTCACCCCTTTGGCTCTCCCACCAAGTACATCCTATGAAGCATGGCACCATTGTGATGTAAATCCTATATAAAAACTATGTAACATCACATGATCACGATGTTGTCAAATATGAATCCACCTCACAATCAACCAAATTAATGTGGGTTGTGATATATGATATCCTAATGGATCTAATTGTGTATCTACCTATGGTGGAACTTGTGATGGTGGCTATGGTGATGCATATCATGGTTCCTATGGTTATGTACATAGATGCACTAGAATTTACCTCTATCTCTATCACCACTATGGTCACTTTAATATATATTATTTTGCAACAACAATAATATATTTGAATCCTCTAGTTGCTACTAGATCCCCTCACTATCATCAATAATTTCATCCCCTATGTATTAGTTGACATGGTCATATAACAAGAACATATATAGGTACTCATGTATCCACTGCACTAAAAACTTCCCTTGATATCATTCCTGATATGTCAAAACTACTATATGATCTATTAGGTGTGGTAAACCAAACTATCCTAGTAAACAAATTTGGCTCCACCCACTAAGGATAGTGCCTTGTAATCCTTGCATGCATTTGTGCCTAAAAAGTACCTAGGCAACATGGCCATATATCTATTTTTAATGATATAGATACCAAATAATCTCTACCCAAGTAATCATATATAATAGTGGGGCATGTGGTTTAACATACAACCTATGATCATGTGCATATCATCACACACATCATAAGGCAACATCCACTATATATATCAACCCCACAAGTTGAACCATCAAGAAAATATCATAAATAAAAATGCATAAAAAAATCATATATAAAATACTATATAAATTGTAGATCAACTACACCCAAATCATTGATCCTAAATCATAATTGTGCCTTGCTCTAGCATGGAATGGCATAACATAATAATATACAATGTTACCTTTCCATCTAAATTATGAGATCATATGATTTGTCATAAGTTTAATAATTTTATTCTATATATTTGTAATGGATGACATGTATACATTGAATAATCACAATCATTAGCTATAGTAAGTATATTTCTTAGAGATAATCACCTATAAGACTAAGGCTCACCTCTTTGCATCTATCTCTAATGTATCACATGATAAAAACAACCCTAAAATCATGAGTCCCTACAAATCATGGACTTCCTTGAGGGTGACACCCACCTTAATGGTATCCTCATCCACTTACCACCTAAAATTGTTACTTAAATTCTCCCATTTTTCTATGAACATGGAGACTAGATCTATACTAAGTTGAATCCATCACATCTCCATAATATCCCCAAAACCCAAGGTATTCAAGTGAGATTTATCGACCACAAACATTATATAAAATAGATCTGGTAGCTAAAATACATCCACTAATATCAATAGTCTTTGTAACCTGAATAAAATATCAAAAAACAAAGCATGTATTACTCTCAATCCTAAATAATAATAAATATACTCTAAAAAATAAAAAATATAGGTGATTAACAAATTTGACTACTTAATAAACCTCTATTTCATTTTATTTAACATTAACAACTATGTTAGACAATTTTTATACTAATTTATCCACACATTTATGCAATCTAACTATGTTTACCACATTTAGTACTATGTCAACCACCTAAACTTTAAACATAGTCAACTAGGGCATATACCATTGGCTGATTTTATAACTAGGTCAGCCACTTTTTATACTAATTAGACCACTTAATTTTTATAAATTATCTACCATGTAATAAACCATCTACCACCATACCAAAAACCTACCACATCATCCACCCTCTATACTTGATTGGCTACCCCTTTGATCAACTATGTTAGCCATATCATATGTCATCATCCACCCATAAACTTTTAACTAGATCAATCATATTAAACAAGGTCAACCACTATAATATTATAATATATAATCAACCTAATATATATTAAAATAAATATTCAAAACCAACCAAACCAACTAAATCATCTAGGCTTATCCCATTCAAACTACACATTAGCTTTTAACTAGCTTGTCATTAATACCCTAGATCTATATTCTCAAACATTGATTCCTACTTACTAACCCTCATAATTTTTACTCCATTATTATTTTTTTGGGAAAAATTATGTTACACATATTTTTATTGAAGCCTAATTTTCCTAAAATAGTTCATTTATATTCTACAATGCTAAAAAAATTGTATTAAATTCATCCCATACATAGACTATCTACATAATAGTTGCAATATGTCCTCTATTACATTTGCCTACTTGAATCCACACCATAATATATATTTTTTTATCAACTTATATACTCATATATATGATATTTAATAATTAAAAATTCACAAATGAATAATAATTTCTTCCTTTTATAGTGAATTTTTAAAAGTTCCAAACCTTCAATTATTTACCAAGAAAACTAGTTTTTTGCTCATAACTTTAATTATGTAAAATACTTTTAAAAATCAAAATAATTTATAGAATCCTAATAAGTTAGATAATTTTTTTATATTAACCACATATTTATTAAAAAAAATTAATTTTTTTCTTATTTTTTTAGGTCTATCTCATGTTATCCACAATAGACACCTCTTCTAGTTACTTCTAACACAACTCTTATTTAACAAAAACAAGATAAGTGAAGGTATGTATCAAAAAATTATTTACTTTCATTATTCTTCATTTTATATTAATTTTTTTTATCTCAACATTCTATTTTTATATGGTCTTTGTCAAATTACCATCCCATCTGATAATGGTGTGATAAGTGATGAGCTTCGAGTGGGGCATATGTATACAAAATATTTTTAAACTTTATCATTTTCTAACATTCTCTCTCTTATATGAACCTATTGAATATCAATATCTTTTAGTGCATGTACTAAAGAGTGAATCAAGAAAGGGGTGGGCATACCATTGATTCTTCACAAGATTATTAGTCAATTTTATAATTACATAAACCCATTACAAACCCTACTTATCTAACTCCCCAAGTAATCTAAATAATATTTACACATTTACCTAATAATTTATCCTTTAAAATAACCCCTAACTAAATAATCACCCTTATTTCCTACTAATTTATCTAGATTAATCTTGTTGAAAAAGATGAAGCACACATCATAGAACTAAATCAACCTAGTTGTCTTAGTTTGAGGCTGAATGTTAACTTTTTCTAACAAACTAAATTGAGTTGGCTAATATTTTCAACTAAAATTTAATAAGGGGTTAAGGCTTATCCATTGTTATAAATATAAGGCTCATTTCCATCTAATAAAGAGTAGCTTTCATTTTTTTATCATCAAAATTTTTAATTATTTTAAATCTACACTTGAAGAAGTCATTACTTAAGTTTGTCCTTGGAGAGAAGATTACTTTTCTTATGGGAGGTCTTAGATGAAAGGTGGGATCCATTTATGCCTGGTATAATTTCTATAGTGTGATACTTATAGAGATAAAATAACCTCTTTCCAAGAATCATTGGCCAAGAGAGATATTGAGACTCATAAGGCTTACCCAAGGTAATATTCCTAACTCTTGTTATTTAATTCGATAAATATATATTGTATAATTAAAATGTGTTTAATGTATAACTCCTTACATATATTACCTCTATGTTTAAACTCAATGTAAATATAGGGTTTTATTTTCTTTCCATATTACAATTTAGGTGATATAATCCCCTATTGTCTTACCATGATCCCTTGATTATTTTTTGTGTTTAATCATCCCCATTTGTGTGACAAGATTTTATGAGAACTAGGTTAGTTTCACTTTATGTATTTAGACATAACTAGGGTTATTATATAGTGTCATTTTACTAGAGTCTTTATAACCCTTTACTTTGGTTTTGTGTGGTAATATATCCCTTAATTAGATTTAGTAGATCCAATTTGGTCATGCCCTCGATATAAATAATACTACAATGGATGTTAATTGATTACCTTATCTAATATTGGATTTTATTGTCAAATAAGTTATAGATATATCTTAATTTGATATATACAAAATGTAGAACAAAAAACTATGAAATGAGTAGTGTTGGGTCCCAAAAAATGTAAATTTTATTATAAAATTATTTCAAGCCCACTAGTACCTTATTTTTAATTCTTAAAATTTGTGTGAAGTAGGAGCATATTATAAAGGAGAGCTGGGTAGAATATGAGTTTTAAACTCAAATTTATGTATATTATTTTTCATAACTCAAAAAATTAATATGTAAATTTATATAGATTCATTACATACTCTAGTTTACTAATAAATTTATTATGGTCAATTTGGTTAAATTGTAACATGCATAAAATTATAAAACCAAAACACTCACTTTAAGTCCTTAATCTAAATAAAGGTTTTCTAAACTTTCTAAGTGAAGTACAAACTATTATTTTATTATGCATAAATAAACATGCATGTTTGAATATCATGACATAAATAATCATTAATTTTCGTAATTAGAATCTTTATTTTCATTCATATTATGACATAATTTATTTTAATAGGTGCAAGAGAGCAAAATTATTCACACTTAATTACAATGCCAATTATAAATTTTCTTCCACTTTACATAGATTAATGATTGAAAAGATACTATTTAATATTTATAAGTGTTAAAGGGATTCCAAACAACCTATTCTAAATATTACATTCATATTTCAAGTTCTTTAAAGTTCCAAGAATCCGCAAGCTCCATAATATACCAACAAGGCCAACCAAAGGAGGGGCTCACCTCCCATCTATTTTTCATCATTAGGTAACTTTACTAGGCAACTCTGATCCTATGAATCCCATATCTAAGCATAGTGAACATCAAGGTTATGATGTAGGTCAAAATCGACAAGATGAGGTTTGGTTGATGGATAAAATACTCAATTAGGAGGATAATTAGCAAATCTTCTACTAGAGGATTCCATAACTCAAAAAAATGAATTCAAAAAATTCAAAAAAATAGACCATATATACAAAAATAATATCAATTCATCCACAAGAGAATTATAAAATAATAAGGCTTCCTGAAGGAGAGGGAGAATATTTGGATGCCTCCCTCTTGTCCTTCCACCTTTATTATCCATGGGAGGACCTTATCCTAGTCAACAATTCCAAATAACCCTATAGAAGTGCTTGGGAACTTTTTTCCACAATCCAATACAACTATGGGAATAATAATCTCATGGGATGGCATGATAACTTAGTTCCACCAAATAATACTATTAGGAAAATAAAAACCACATAGCAAGGCTGGGAACCTAGTTCCACTAGCCACTACCACTATGAAAAAGAAGAAAAAATAATAAATGTAATATAAGTAAAAGTGGATATACTAAGGTGTCAAAATTAATAAATAAGTTAATTTTAAAAACATAGAATGAAATTTGACAAATGGTGCATCTCCAAATGCCATGTGTGAAATAAAATCCACATAGCTTTCATAGGCATAATCGTGGAAATAAAAAGTGAATAGATGATAGGACAAGTGGCCCTACACCTCTTGAAAATAACTAAACAAAGGGGGAGAATATTCTATTATAAAATAATACATACATAAAACAATAAAAAAAAATGTAAGCTTACCTTAGGTTCTTTACTCGATTTCACACAAAATACCTCTTATTTAAAATGATTAGGCTAGTTCAATTCATCACAAAGAAAGGTATCTTACTTCTTCCCTTATCTTCTCATTCTCTCCTCTAGCTATCCTCCCACTTATAAAATTTAAAATAGAAAAAAATATTTTTCCAAGGAAGGTTTTACTCCCCCATATATCCAAATAACTCACATCTATTAGCTAATGGGAAGGTGACATGTGTCCTTTCCCATTGCTTAGATCTTGATAAAAAATTCCACACAAGTATTAACTCTTCATACAATCCCATTTTGGTGAGAAAGGTAATTCTATGAATCCTTAATTATCCTAGTATCCCATTCCATAAATGGGCACATGCATTTTCCTATTTATTTACTCAAACCTATAGTCAAATGGGAACTTAATTACACAAATATATATCTATAAATAGATTGATATCCACTTGAAAACTTAGTTTAAAGTTCCTATATAAATTTTTAAATATGTGATAACAATTTTTATCTCTTTTCAACTATATTACCTCCTAGATGTTACAAAAAATTTCCAAGGTATGGCTAAACATATGAATAGTAGCGTTAAGGGGTGAATAGTGTCATGAGGGGTAAGGAGGTCCAAAACATACGACTAGGTCTGTAATAAACACTATAATTAGGTTTTAATTTCCATAATTTAATTAATCACAATACCAATATACTAATTATGCACTCATGCTCAATGTATTTCCAATTCTCTTGATGGGCTCCATTTTCATCTACACATCAATTCACACAAAAAATGCACTAACCTAAATAGTTAAAGCTTTAGAATGTAAATAGTAAAAGCAATAAAAATCCATAAAAAATTCATATGAACATATCCAAGGCATATAATATCAATGGTAATATGCTCATTCCCATCATAAGGCAATACAATGTGGATTTTAATAAACAACTAAAATCATCTATCACTAATATCTGAATCACACTCAAGTAATAAAAAATATATAACATCAAGTGTATCATGTATCAATAATATAAGTATTAGTTCATATCAAGATATATGTACAATAAAAAATATCAAATGTAAACACTATGAAAATAAGGTTTTCATATCCCCCTCCCCTTATGCATACTACTTAATAAAAGTCACCTAGGGTTAAAAGTCTATTTTAAAGTACATTATAACAATCTTGAGGATTTATGATGACTAAGATAAACAATATCTCTAAGTTAATGATCTCATATCTTATACTGAAATATTAAAAATTATAATTCAATATATTAAAATTTCTATGGGTAAATATAAGTCAACTCTACCATAGGATGAGTCATCTTTCAAGGAATAATTTGAAGTGTTGTTTATTAGTAATTTGTTTCCAAATTATGAGAATTATATTTAAATATGGTTTAGTTAAAAATAGTTTTTACTTTAATATTTTAGAGCACTTATTAAAATGTGTCAATTTTCATGTTCAAGTATAATATAAGGATATATTTTATTTTATTCATTTTATCTTAGGGTACCAAGAGCATGCTAATTTCCTTATTGTCACATTCTCATTGTTCCAAAAATTAAGAACAACAACTTTAAGTACATTGAATTGATAATTTTATAAACTTGAGATCATATCAATATAAGGCTCCTTAACCCATACAATGAACAAGAATAATGGTTTCCAATTAATGGAATCATAGGAATAGTTTGTTAAATTACTTTATCATCATTTCTGAACCCTTCACTCACTAAAAATAAGAATAATTTAGGATTAAAATATCACCTTTGACCAAACGTTATTTCCTTAATCCATTGGGATTAATTTTTATGCAATCCCAATTTCCAAACCATAATAATAAAACACATCAAAGTGTATCCAAAATCACAACATAAACCATCTCCATCACTCTTAGAACCTACCAAAGTGTATCAAAAAACAAGGATAAGTCTAATGCCATCCTTACAACCTCTCTATAAGTAATAGAATGTCTCATAACTTGATTAACAAGTTATGACAAAATTTGTAAGCTTATATCATACACTAAGGATAAAAAAATACTTTTTGTATACATAATATTTTTCACTTTTATCATTTACTAATTATTTAACTTGTAGCAACCTATCAAGTTTCAATATCCCTTAGTGTACATCTTAAAGGGTATACTAAGAAAGGTGTGGGTAGGCCTTTAGTTTTTTGAGAGAGATATTGTTATCTATATAACATTCCTAAAGCCATTCTATATTCCTCAGACTTTATCCCCTTAGTTATATTATTCCTTATTATACCCTCCATCTATATCAAGACTTATAGTTTCTACTACATCAGTGTGTTCTAATCTAATATTATTTATAATATCTTCCTTCCCCAATACATCAACACAATCAATGTAACTCCAAATGTTTCAATGTAATATTCATATTTATATTGGCCCAGTTAAGTTATTTTAAGGTTAGTCAACCCATTTCAAACAACATAGATCTAGCTAATGGTATCAACTTAACTTTTGGGAATGATTAGGATCATTGACCATTACAAATAGAAGTCACCATTTTATTCCAATAGAGAGACATTCATTTGAATTTTTATTTCACCCACTTTTTCCCTAAATCTACACTTGAAATATTTATTTCTTAGGATCTATTTTAAAGGAATGTTCATCTTGTAGAGTCTTGGATTCATTAGGAAGAGTCATTTTAGTCTAGAGCTTAATTCAACATTTGATATCTTTATAACCACATCAATCACTTTCAAAGAATCAATGTCTAAGGAGGAGATCAAGGATCATTGGGAATTATTTAAGGTAAGTATATTATAACCCTATCTCTTTCATTTATTAGATGTAATTTGCATAATTATTTTGTTAATGAATTATATATCCTTATTTAAGCTTTCTCTACACTTATTCTTAGTGTGGCTATATTATTGATTTAAATTTACATCTATCCACTTTAAGCATCTTAGATTTATTAATGCAAATTTTATTTACACCTCAAAGAATTTGAAATGAGGTATCCTCTAACATTTTGGGATCTCTATGGAATAGGGTTTAACTTTGTGGCATGATTTATACGTATGTGATTAAAATAACTAGGTGGTGGGATAGTAGGTTGAGCCTATGGGTTGTCTAACTAAGTTTGTAGGTGGACACATGGTTTCTAATAAAAATGATAAATCAATAAGTGAGTTAGATGGGTGGATAGCTATTTTTTGGTGGTAACATCTTAAATAAATTCAAAGGGAAGGAAGGGTAAGGAATAAAATAAGTTTCATGTCTTTGAAAAGGAATTTCTTAGGCTATTTATTTGGTGGAAAAGTATCTCAAGAACTAATGTTTGTTATTTCTAGATTTTACACACTTATGCACAAACCCAATTAGAAGTTTGGGATAATAGATATAGGATATTCAATAGTCTTAACTCAATGTTGTTCTTCTTTAGGTTGTTGTTGAACACCTTTGTATAAGAGATCATAGCTTGGCTCAAGAGGTTATCTAGCTTAGTTTTCACTCATACCTAGAAGAATTGTCAAAGGAGATACCTCTACACACTTTGGATTATCATTTAAAATTGTACTAACTAATTAAATTAATTAAATATATCAATCCTTAATATCTATTTCACATCTAAGACTAATATTCATTAATAAAATAATCATATTCATCTTTAGAATTGACACACATTATAATTATTAAATCAATAGGGACAAAGAAAATTTAACTTCGTTAACATTGAGAGGGAAGAGGAAAGAACAAGCACATATACATGATAATGAATTTATTTATGTCTTCATGTATATTCATCCAAAACTTTGACCCATTAAAAGGAGGGTTTTACATATATATAAAGAACTCAGGGAAGGGGTCGCTTCATCCTCCAAGTTTAAAACACTTTGATTACATATTAAACAACTATCTGATAAGTCTTAATTATATCCTCATAACTTATAGATACTTTAGTCATAAAATGTGTGCATGTTGACAAAATTGATCTAGTTAATTATAATATAGATGCAAATATGACTTAATTATTTATTTATAATCACTACATACAAAAATATACAAAATTAGCCTTTGATCTAAATGTAATATTGATTAATGTTTTTAAAAATTATGGTTAGAACTATATTTTTGGTTGTGATTGATGACATGGTAAATGTAGTTGTAATTGGTGATAAACTAATTTATTGAGCTAGAGTTATCATCAAAGCTAAAGTGTTAGGTGGCATTAATGTAGTTGTTATTACTAGTATTATAGGTGGAGTCTATGCAATAGAACTAGTAGGTGATATTTGTGTTTCCTTCTTATTAGCATATAAATCTTGGTAATGATTATACACCTTAGAGTGTTATGTATAAATTAGGTTCATATATAAAATATATGGCTTAGTCACCCTATCTACTTGTTCTATTAGTATAGTGTGTTATGTCTTGATAGATCTAAATCCAACCTGGAAGACTTCTACCTCTATTTATTTTTTCATGGTTGTGCTTAATTTAGCTTTAATGTCCTCTAAACTTATCCCTTATAGATTCTACTTGAATCCATCAAAGTCTTGTTGAATAATTTGACAATATGTATCTCAAGTTACCAACTTCTCTCTATTGTGTTGAGTTGTTATGAATTTAAAGTTAGTTAAAATTTAATCAAACTACTTCTCTTGTTTGTCTAATTTGTTTACTAGAGCTTCAAAGGATGATACCCAATCATGGGGCTCATGTGATCTTATTAAATGTAGATTAAAATAATTTTATACCTTAAGAGTGGTCATGAATTCCATGTGGTTAAATTCCTTATTATGTGTGTATAATACTAATAAACTCAGCTAATTCTCATCCTCTCTAATAATCTTGAATTATCTAGTTACAAAATTTACATGAGGAGCCAAATTGACTCTCAAAAAATGAATTGAATCTATAATTTCATACAGCCTAAGTGATTTTATACACATTTTATTCAATACCTTAGGGGACTAAAATTACCTATTGTTTCTCTTTGAGATTTTATAAATACTCTCTAGCTATTATGTATCCATATCTATTCCCTCATGTATGGCTAGGATTGCCTCAATATGGGTCTCCATGTAAGAATAAATGTCCTCAATATATGCAAACTAAGCCTTTTTCATGTTCTATCTCTTTGAAAGGGAGTAAATATCTTCCCCTTCCTCCATGATTAAAATTATGCTATATCTATCCTCTATCTTCCTCTTATTAACCCATTAGACTGATGTTATAGCCTTATCAAATAATGAGCTCAACATTAAAAGTTTAGTGATCTTTAGATTTGGTTTCTTAGAGGTTGAAGCTCCTAAATCTTTGGCCCAGTCTATAATAGTGAACTTCTAAGGATCTAATGGTTTATCTTAAACTTTCACATGATCTTTAGGCTCAAGCTTAGTTGTAGAGGAAGGCTTGGGAATTGATGGCCAAATTATTTTAGACTAGTTTATGTTTCTGAATTGTGGCTTTGAATGCACAAAAAAGATGGGTTCCTTCCTTGGAGCCCTCTTAGTTGTCACTAGTATGGTTATGGAGGCTAGTGTTGAAGAAGGAAAAGGTGAACCCAAATGGGTAGAATAAGAAATAATTAGAGTGATATATTGGTTGATGTATACAATGGATAGAGTTGTGGTTGAAGGGATGGACATTGAAGGAATATAAATTGTAGTAGTTGAGGGTAATGTAGGTGAAGTGTTACTAGGTAGATTAGTAAATGGGTGCATAAAAAAGAGACCCACAAAAAGTGATTGAAAATTAATTAATGTGGAAATAATTGGTACAAGGATGGTAGAAATTATGGGTACTAGAATCAAAGGAAAAAGGCCTAAGGGGGATATAAGAAGAGGACCCTTAGCATATGATTCCCCAGTGATAGGTTCCTTGTATTTCATTTCTTCTAAGCTTAATACCTTGGCCTAATGTAACTCCTTATCCATCTCTTGTGTTGGATCACCTTCAAGTGAAGGTTTTTCCTCCTTGAGTTTTTGTGTGGGCATGGTATATGGTTTATCCCCCTTTGGCTCTTTATGATAGCACTATGTTATTATATAAGCTTTTGGAATAGTCATCTATTGGGGAAGAGGAGTGGGAATGATGTTAGGTGTTGAGGTTGTTGAAGTTTTTATTTCCTCTTCATTAGAGTAGTCTAAGCAAATGATCCCAACTTATTCTCTTTGTGTACTATCTCTTCCTTGAGTTAGCGCCTTTATTATCTCTGGCTTCACATTTATCAGTTCAATAGTTGATGTTTGAATTGGAATAATTTAATCTTCTTCCACTTATGAAAAGGCAAGATCTTCTTCTTGTTCTTCCTTCCCTCTAGTAAGTAGTTCCTCATCTACCAATAACTCTTGATCCTATGGTTGGTATTGATATGTGATTAGCCTTAGCAATCTTGTCCCTCTTCTTATGGTTGTTGAGATGGAATGCCAATCCAAAAGTTAAAATATCTCCATCCTCGTATAGGTGGGATCCTAAAATTTGCCTCAGTGAGTGTGAGAGAGGGTTAAACTTATATCACCCTTAATATATCTTCACTCAGGTTTGTAGTTATTACCCTTTTTTCACCTCTTCATCATCTTTGGCATTTAGAAACATAAAATCATGATCCAATAAATCATGCTTGTAAGCAATTATAAGAGTATGAATATTTCTCTACCTTCTCATGAGGGTCACAATATCTATGGGAGAGAGTGGGCAATGCATATGTTCTCTTGGAATTTCTTACTTCCTTAAATTACCTTTATATAGTGTGTTACATTCTCCTAATAGTGATGTGGGAGCCATAGAAGGTAGAATCATTATTTGTAAATTCCTCATTAATAAAATTCCATATTTGGTATACAATCTCCTATTTAGATACCTTGTTTAGAAGAAACTTAGGGATCTAAAGAGGATCCACCTTGTGGCTAGAAACCATGATAACAATGTAAACTAGGTAGAGTCAATAGTCTCCCAAATTATTGGTAAGTGTTATAGCAATGTTAAATGAAATCCTAGCCAAAGGTTGACCATGGATGGACATCCAGACCTAAGGGAATACATCTTCAATAATATTAGATATGTTCTTGACATATGAGTATATGTGAATAATAGATTAATAATCATAAACTAAGCTCAAAATAACATTTAGGTTAGGATCCCATAGGCCTCTATTGTGCTTATAGAATGTGCCCATGACTACATCTAATATATAGGACATCATGTAAGACTTTATTCCAACATTTCTCCTATCTTTTTTTAATATTTGTTCCTAGAGATCAGAACTGATTACTTCCCCTAGAGTGTAGGTGCACACTAAGGTACTAGTAGGTCTAGAAGGGGAATGCACTCCAAATTAAATAAATATATTCTTGCATGGCTAAAAACTAATTTAATAGTGTCATTCGCACATGGATCCCCATTTAAAATTTATTAATGGGAATAGGATTATTGACATGTTCTATTAGAGTAAATGTTTCTCTAAGGAGAGACCACATTGATAGTGATTACTCCGCATTGTTGTCTTTATTCTAGGTAATAACAATATGGAAATAAAACATGGCATCTCATATAGGTAGACTCAAATACCTATTAAATACATCCCTTGAGATGTACATGACAACTATGTTATTATTGACATAGTGAAGGTAACCATCATCTGCTATTCTTTCTTCAAAGAAGAGGCCTCATAGTAAGTCTATGTATGGTATAACCTCTATTTTAGTAACTATATAGTGTAGGTCTTATTGTTTTAATATAATTAGGTATTCTAACAAATGCTTATCCTTAGCTAAAATGTCTTCTTCCAATGAAAATAAATCTACATTCTCCACAACTTACCATAAGGTTTAGTAATTACGATATTGACTATCAAATGTAGTGGCATCAAATAATGTGTCTAAATACTCTATGAAATCCTTGATAAAGAACATAGAGGGTGTTAGGGATCCTTTGTATGAACTATATGATGATACTATGGTAGTTTGGTGGATGTTGGTATGCTTCAATCTTTTGAAAATGCTTTGTATTGAACTAAATTATGTGTATTTCAAATCACTCTAGTCATAATTTAGTGCTCTTGATATTTTTCAAGGCTAAAGTTTACTTAAGCTCTTGAAAATTGAATGATGTGAACTTAGTGGTGGTTTGCTATTAATATATTTATACATTCCTTTCTAGTTTTCATCATTAATCTCTAATGTTTATGAGCTCATCACCTTCATTAAATTTGAATTCAACAACCCTATCCTACTGTACATTCAACATAGGATGCCATTTCATTCAAGGTGCCATGGTGTGACATTTCATCTTTTTCCATTTGTCATTAAGTAGTCTAGTCAAGGGAAGTCAAACATTACCTTTAGGATAAAATAATTCAAAACATAGAATATTTTTTGAAAAGATTGGTTCTAAAAGATTTTATTCCAAAATTTCCAAAATAAAGTTGTTAATGATTGAGTATTCTTTGGGAATATTGTCATTTAGGTAAAATTAATTGCATAAAAAGTTTCCAAAGAGAAAAATTCAAAATGAAAGTTATAAAAACAAATATTTTGATGATAAGTCTCTAAATAACTTGTTGAAGAAAAGTTTTCAAAGAGAAAAGTTCCAATGAAAAGTATCTAAAACAAAGCTTCCAATGTGAAATTTATTGATGACAAGTCTTTGAAATGGAAAGAAATCACAAAGAAAAGATACCATTTAGAAACTTTCTGAAACAAAGTTGTTCAAGTAAAGATTCTAAAATAAAGTATCCAACAATGAAACATATTGAAGACAAATATTATTGAATACTAATCTTATCAAAGACAAAGTTTCAACCACAAATTTGTTGATGAGAAAGTTTCTAAAATAAAGCTGCCAAAGAGAAAACTCTCCAAAATAAACCAATATGAATCCTTGTCATGCAAATCCATTATTTCTATCTTTTATTTAATATGTTAGTTTGAAAAAGTGCTTCCAAAGGGAAATAAATATATCTGAACTGATTCAATGTTCAAAGTACTGAGTTTCTATAGATAATAAAAACCATCATAACTCTTAAAAATAAAATACCCATATAAAATATTCATATTTCCCAAAAATAAAGGGGTCCTAAATTTTATGAGAAAATATAGGGTGGGTTGTTTTGAATACAACAAATGGTGACTCACAGGGGTGAATACTCCAAAGTTTTCAAGAACCCAAAATCCATGGTTTTATGATCTTAATATTGACCATAAATTAATCCTAAAATAAATGATTAAATTAGAAATGAAAAGTGCCTCTTAATAATCTTATTCAACATACTAACTTTAATTACACCTTGGATCTATGTGTGAAAAGTGTTATTATTTAGCTTGTCTTAGTGTTTTACGCAAAGACATGGGGGTGCACTGTAGGTTTCACTTCGATTCTTGATTAGGTGCATAGTCATTGGGAAGCTTAGGCATTGCTCTAATACCTACTATATGTTCATATCCTTGAGAGAGATACCTTTGATAACCTATTCCTTCTTTTTTCATATTTTTTATGATGCATGATATATTAATCTTATTTCATCATGTAGTCTTTGAATCTTTTTTTTTTAAATTAGAATTTTGGATTATGCCTTTTATTTTTAAACTTTTATTTATTTTGATTTTTTAAAGAGGGAAGAAGGTCACCATAATGAGTTGGTTATAGTAAAGTTTTTATTTAATCAAAATGTCCCTGCCAACTCTTTCCCATGTCCATGATTATTACCTTAAACAAGTATTAATGTTTTATTTGTGTTTGACCCAAGGGGATAAGGAGAGTTTTCTAAATTTTCATAAAATTATGGGAAAAAATTTCACATACTTGATGAAATAATTATATTTAGGATATGTTCATGGGTAACTCTCTCATTGCTTATATGGATTAAGAATTTTAAACTACAACATGCAATATCCATTGATTTGGGTTAGATTCAAAACACATAAAACTTTGTTTGATTATACTAGGATTGGCTAAACTTAGAATGCTATGAAATCAAAATAAAACTACTCTAAAAAGTATGAAAACTACTAAAGTCAAAAGGGGTAATCTATAAAACATAAACTAATCTAATGAAAGTAAATGAATTAAAGTAAGAGAACTAACTAATTAAGTAAATCTAACTTAAACCTACTTCTATCAGGACATATTTTGTTACTCAGAGACTTCTCTAGATGGGGCAGACATGAAGTAATGATTCAAAAAACTATTCATTATCTAGATATGTCAGATCATTACCTTGAAGTTATTTTAAATAGAATGCATTATTACCCAATATCTCAAAAATATGACACAGTCCTATACAAAGCAAGGTAAACTTGTCATGCATTCCTTCTTTTCATGGGATTTTCCCCATAGTAGCACCAAGTCTAAGATCCTAAATGCTATCAATTTCTCTCTCTTGTTGAACCATCTCTTGACCATGTCTTGATGTTTGTTCAAGTCTTATAATAATTTATCCCTAGAGTCTTATATTTTGATCATATCTAGTAATCTATACTATGTTTTATCATTGGGATCCATGTATTGTTGCATAACTTGATATGTTGGAAATTTTATAATTAATTGGGAACATTATATTTAACATAATATAGTAGATATGGTGAAGCTTTAAGGGTCTGTTTGTACTTCGTCTAGTTTTCCCAGAGTGCATATTTTAGTAAGAGGTACCACCCCCTAGTTTTATCTATAAATGAGTTCTTGATAGGGGTGCCAAAATTATTTTTTATGTCCTTAAATAAAACTTATCATAGCTTGGGCTCTATATTTTTTGTGGTTATTTCCTTAGTCCATCAAGTGAAATAATCTATAGTAGTGAGCACAATTTGTGTGAAGGTGATAAATTTGGGTTTATAACTTTGATGAAGTCTAAGCCCTATTGGGTGAATTTCCTACTTTCAATCACATGTCGTAGTGTCATTACTACCTCACTTTTTGATGAAACATGGAATTCATGGCATGTTCTCACATGGAAGTTAGCATCTTTAAAGACCATCAGCCAATAATAAACCATTTAAATTATTTTATGGGTTGTAGTATTACTAGATTGATGGTTGTTGAATATATTTTGAAGCATATTTTCTAATATTTCTAGAGCTTCTCCATGTGACACACATCTTAGATAAATTCCTTCATAATTATTTTTGTATAGGACTCCTTTCCTAATAATATAATGAGAAACCTTGAGCCTTAAATCTCTCTTTTGCTCACTTTTGAGATCTTGGGGGCATGTTCCATTGAGTAAAAACTAAATAATAAATGAATACCAATCTTCTTAAGTGACCAACGTCTACCAGACATCTTCAATGGTGATACATGGGTCTAGTTTACTCATAAATTAAATAATGCATTTTCCTATAATGATCCTAGTAGGTTTAATTTTAATATCAAATTCCTATAATTTTTTCATCCATTTACCTCTATGTTACCCTAATTCATTTTGTCCCAACATAATCTTGATAATAGGATCTACTACTATGGTGATGGTCTTATTTTGGAGGATGTAGTGCCTAAACTTTTTAACTTTTTGATGAGATTAAATATTTTATTATCAATCAAGGAATACTTAAGCTCTTCATATTTTAATTTAATACTCATAAATTCAATAAGATGTTAACTTTATTCCATTTTAGATGTAAGTACGATAATAATCATATGTTTTGAGGTGAATGAGTTCAAGAAAAAGTCTTTAGTGAAATCTTGACTTATCATCACTACGGCTTGTGAAGTAGACTTATTTATGTCTTCAAAGGACTTATTAGTTTCAAGTGTCCACTCCTATTTGGAATCATATTTGAGCATTAAATTTAGGGGTCTAACAATCTCTAGAAATCTTTATATATTTGTTTTTTATAAAAATTATCTTTCCAAAGAAAGATTTGAGATCATTTTTGTTGTTTGAAAACATTATTTTTGAAATCCCCTAGATCCTACCTAGGTCAATAGTGTTTCCATTGTTAGTAATAATGTGACCTATCATCTTTGATTTGTTAACACAAAATACACTCTTATTGGGTTTAAGTGATATCCCAAACTTCCTAAATCTTTTAAAAATAGACTAAAAATGGTTGATATGATTAGCTATATTTTTAGATAAAATAGTGAGATCATCCATGTATATAATTATGCACTTCCCTATCAGTCCTTAGAATGAATGATTTACTACTATCTAAAAATCATCTCTAGTGTTAATTAGCACAAATGGCATTTTATTATATAAATATGTTCCGCATTTCATAGTAAATACTATTTTCATCCTATCTTTTGATTCAACTAGTACTTGATTGTAACCTAAAAATCCATCCAAGAAAGACATATTTTAGACCCACTCATAATTTTTATTACATCATTTAAGGAGGACAAATGATAATTATCCTTCTCTAAATCTTTATTTATATTATTAAAGTTGATACAAAGTCTGATCTTGCCACTCTTTTTCCTGACCAGAACTAGATTGACCACCCAAGTCAAATGTTTAATAAGAAAAACTATCCTAACACTTATCAACTTTTCCAATTATTTATGAACTAATGGTTCCAAGATATGATTAATTAGTCTTTTAATTTTCTTAAATTGTTTATGATAAGGTTTTAGTGTAATTGTATTGGTAATGACCCTAGGATTGAATATACTTAAGTCATCATAAGTCCATGTAATTATATCTTTATCCCTGATAATCAGTACCTTGATCTTTTACCTTTATTTTAATGTGCATCTTAATCTAGTATTGATGAAATGTGCATTTAGTTCATCACCAACATTTTTTGAGTTGAATTTAAATTCATTAACCTTGAGCTACCTTTATGATTGGGTTTGATGATTTGTATTGAACGTCCTTTATAGGGTGACCATCCCCAATGGGAGATAATTATCCTTTTTTTAGATAACACCCCCGTCATCCAATTATTGATGTAACTTGTGGTTTATTTCTTCATCATAAATTATTTAATATTCAAATTGTCTTGAATTTGTCAAAAATTGGACAATTTATTAGTCATCGTCAAACAATTGAAAATTTTCAACATTGTTTGGTACTAAAGGACAAGGTACCAATTCAATGGATAACTACTAGATTTTTTACTCATATATGGCTATCAAATTCATTGATGAAGTGGAAAGTGAATAGGTGACTCCATTTTATTCTCTTCAAGTAGATACTATGTTGAAATCTCTAAATGATTCAACTAGATCTTAGGCTCTGTGCTTGTATTTATTTAGAGATGACAATTTGTATTGATATTTTTTTGACCTATTTAATAATGAGTTTAGAATCTTTGTATACCAACATCTTTGATATTGTTCTTAAGAGAAAAATATAATCCCAAAATTGGAGCTGCTTACTCTACTCTATTGTTAGTTCATGGGAATTGGAGCCTATATGATATCAATAGTTTTTCTCCTTATGGATTGATCATTTTGATACCAATACTTAATCCTAGTTTAGATATTAATTTATTTAAATGGAGGGTCCATAATTTGGAAGGGCCACAAAATAATTTTGATGCTTCATGTTTCATGGAAAATGTATAAATTCCAAGACTAGGATATTTATAACTTACCTCTTCATTGGTAATATTGTAATCTATAATAGGATGTTTCATCATTGGCTCTCGATCGATCATGATCTTGTTATCTATGATTATACAATGTAACTAAATATGTGAAATGCCTATGGAAACATATCCATTTAACATTTTTCACTAATCTCTACTTAGAAACAACCTACACCCTTTAGGAATATCCACTACCAAGATATTGATAGTAATATGTACTCTAGCCTCTAAGGCAACTTAAATTATCACATCATTAAAGTCTCCCAATATAGTACTAATATAATATATAGATGTGATATAGTCATCTTGGTTGGATTTATTATTAAGCCAAGCTTCTAACAAATAGAAATTGACATTATTGTTTTTCAAGATTTCAAATATACTAAGATATTATGTATATTATTTATAAATACCTGAATGGTTAGCAAGAAAGGGAAACTTCAATTTTTTTTTTGTATATAACATTTGTGTTAACTATCTTGGACTTTCTGCAATAGACTTACATGTGATGGACTTCCATAAGAGCTCCTTAAAATCTATGATTTTTTCTAGTTCATGAAGAATAATGTTGACCTTAATTTTATTCATATCCACAACAATATTGTATCCTCCTTTATTATGTTCATCTCTATGGTAAGGATAATCATTCCCATTAGGGGGAGGAGGATTATTACCAACTTTGAGATTTGGAGGGATAACCATATTATTGGGAGGAGTAAAAGTAGTAAATTACTACATGTTCCTCATATTATAATTATTCATATTAAACTACTAGAATGCTTTTACTTCATTATCATTTTCCTCTGGGATATTATCATCTTCATTACAAAAGTAGGACTCATAGGTCTTAAACATCATAGTTAAACTTGAAGGGCTAGATTCATTAGGGATATTTGGTGTATTCATCATTTAATCTTGTCTGATCATTTCTCTCTGGAAGATTTCAAAGGATGTGCATAACTCTATAGATTCTAACTCTCCATGTTGTGATGTGTTATGGACCCTACACCATTTGGGTGAAGATGTTTCCATGATATTGATTTCTAGTATCTTATTAGAATATTGTTCTACATTATTAGTGGTCCTAGTGAAAGGCCTTCTATATCTTGGAAAGGTAGAATTTTTATTGTAACTCTAATTATTGGTATTACCCATCATCTTTTACATATTCAAATAATTATTTCTTAGCTTCTAAACCATTTTTTATATAGAATCCATTTCAAATTTGTTAGATTTATAACCTTGAATGAAAAAAACATTGTTGTGATCTTGATGTTAATTATAATGGTAGATATTCCTTTGTGTTTGATTTTTCAACAAATCATAATTATGATTAGTTGTTTACTACATCTTGGGAGGAAGAGTGTGCAATTGATTCTGATTAAATGTGGGGGAATTGTAATTCATACATGAAATTATATTCAAGGATGGAAGTCCATTTTTAAATTCTTGATCTCTTGGATTATGAGGGCTAAGTTATGGATCGAGTTGCTTCTCAATGTTAATAGCTTCCTGGAATGCCAAATTTAGATTAATAACAACAAATCTTTATAAGAACATTGTAGTAATAAGATATAGGGCATTCTTTTATATCTCAAGTGTTATATTCTCATCTAGATTATACATGGAATTTAATCAATTGTGCATCTTCTAAAGTATTGAATTAAAGGCTTGGATTGCCTTTTTAGGTTCCCTTTTCCTATTGCTAAAGACTTGATATACTAAACTTGGATTAGTTACTTGTCTAAATTATGCAAGGAATGTATTTTGACACTCAATGAGGTGATGGAATTTTATTGAAAATTGAGATACCAATCATAAGAATAATCTTTTAGATTTAAATGGAAAAATCATGCATGAAACATCCTCATAAATAACATTCATTAATCTTAAGGTGGTCATGAAATATTTGATATATTCTTCAACCATCCTCCCACTTAAGGGGGAGAAGTTAGGCAAATAATTTTCTAGACTCTTTGGTAGATCATGTTGGTCCTTAGGGATGGTAATGGTGGATCCAATTAACCAAGGTTGAGCCATAGGAAGGTTGATAAGTAGGATGTTTATTATCGGGGAAGGTGTTTGAGATCTATGTATCTCAATGATGATGGGTATGGGCCTAAGCCTCTTATAATTTGACATGGTAAGCCCAAAAGGCTGGCTTGGGACCTAGACCTTGTTAATATCTTGGATGTATCCATAATCATTGACACCTATTTATTTAGAAAACACACAAGGGGTCCCTCCTTTTAAAACTAAATTTGTAGTCTTTTATTGATGTGGGTTTTATACACACCTCAAAAAGTTTTAAACAAGGTAGCCTCTCATATTTTGGATCTTTGTGGAACAAGGTTCCACCATAGGGCATGAGTTTTAACTATGTGGTTAAAATAACTAAGTGGTGAAATATCAAGTTGAGAATGTGGGTTGTTTAACCAAGTTTGTGGGCAGATGCATAGATTTTAATAAAAAAGGTAAATCACTAGACAAGTTAGATAGGTGGATAACTATTCTATGTTGGGAATATCTCAAATAAATTCAAAATGAAAGAAGTGTAAGGTATAAAAAATGTTTTTATGTCTTTGAAAAGGATATTTTAATGTTGTTTCTTTGGTGGACAAGTATCTCAAGAACTAGTGTTTATTTTTTGTAGATTTTGCACACTCATGAACAAATATGGTTAGAAGTCTAGGATAATATATATACGATGCTTAATGGTATCAATGAAAGGTCTATATTCTTTAGGCTATTTTTTCACACCTTTTTATAAGATATTATAGTTTAGATCTAAAACTTATCTATGGTAGTTTTGGCTCACAGAAGACTATATCAAATGAGATACTTCTACACCCCTTGGATTATCAATTCAACTTATACTAACTACTTAAATTAATGAAATAAATCAATCCTCAATAGATATTTCACATCTAAGACTAATATTCATTAATAAAACAATCATATTCATCCATCACATTGGCACACATTATAATTATTTAATCAATACAAATAAATAAACTTTAACTTCATTAACCTGTAAAGGGAAGAAGAAAGAAGAAACACATTTACATGACAATCAATTTTTTATTTCTTCATGTATATTCATCTTAAACTTTAACCCTTTAAAAAGAGGGTTCTACATGTATATAAATAATTTCTGGAAGGGGTGGCCTCATCCTTAAATTTTAGGATAGTTTGATTACATCTTAAAATACTATCAAATAAGTCTTAGTTATATATTCATAACTTATAGATAATTTAGTAATGCAAAATGTGTATGATGATAAAAATTATTCAATTAATTACAATATAGATACAACTAGGACTTAACTATTCATTTATAACTACTAAAATGAAAATTTTACAAAAATAACCTTCAAGATAAATAATCTCTTCCTTAATATTTCTCAAAATTATTGTTAAAACTATTGTTATGTTTGTGATTGATGATGTGTTAACTAGAATTATACTTGGTGATGTACTCATTGATTGAGCTAGAGTTACCATCAGAGCTAAAATGTGAGGTGGCATTGATGTAGTTATTTTTACTAGTATTATAGGTTGATTTTGTGGAGTATAACTAGAAGGTGGTGTTTGTGATGCCTTATTATTAGCATCCAACTCTTGATAATTATTATATTCCTTAAAGTGTTGTGCATGAATTAGGTTCATGTCCATAAGATGTGGTATAGTCACCCTACTTATTTGTTCTATTAGTCTAGTTTTTCCTATCTTTGTGGCTGTAAATCCAAACTACAAGACTTCTACCTCTATTGCCTTTTTCTTGGCTATGTTAAATTTGGCTTTAATGTCTTCTAAACATAGTGCATTTAGACTCTATTTGAAGTGATCATAGTCTTGTTGAATCATCTAATCAAATGTATCTCAAGTTATTAGGTTCCCTCTATTATCTTGAATTATTATAAATTCAAGCTCAATCAAAATTTGTTCAGCCTATTTCTCCTATTTGACTCATTTGTTTACTAGATATTTAGAGGATGATACCCAATCTTAGGCCTCATGTGTTCTTATTAAATCTATATTTAAAAAATTTGATGCCTCTAGATGGGTCATCAAGTCCAAGTATCTAAATGTCATATTGGTGTGTATAATAATAATAAAGTTAGATTATTATCATCCTCTCTAATAAGCTTAAGCAATATGGTTATAAAATTTACATGAGGAGTTAGATCGACTCTCAAATAATGAATTGAATCTAAAATTTCATACATCCTAAATGTTTCATTCTATACACTCTGTTAAATACCTTGGGGGAACTCAAATTACCTATTGTTACTCTCTAAAAGTTTCTAATTACTCATCAAGATCTTATCTAGATATTTCTATTCCTTCATGTATGGCTAAGATTGTGTCAATATGGATCTTCATGTAGGAATTAAGGTCCTCAATTTATGGGGACTGAATCATTTTCTTTTTTTGTCTCTTCAAAATGGAGTAAACCTCTTCCCTTTCCTCGATGATCAAACTTCTATGAGAACTATCCTCTATCTTCCTCTTTTTGACCCACTAGACTAATGTTCTAGCCTTATCAAATAATGAGCTCATCATTGAAAGCTTAATGATCTTTATATTAGGCCTCTTAGAGGTTGAATCTCTTTACTCCTTGGACTAATATAGAAGAGTGATCTTTGAAGGATCTAATGGCTAAGCTTCAACTTGTACATGATCTTTAAGCTTGATCTTAGTTTTAGAGGAAGCCTTGGGTATTCATGTTTAAATTATTTTAGACCAAGCTATGTTTTTGAAATATGGCATTAGATACACAATAAATATTGTTTTCTTCCTTAGAGCCATCATGGTCATCACTACTATGGTTATGGAGGTTAGTGTTTAACAAGACAAAAGTGAACCCAATTGGGTAAAATAATTAATAAATGGAGTGATGGATTACCTGATGGATGGAATCGATAGAGCTATTTTTAAAGGGATGAATAGTGAAGGAATAAAAACTAGAATAGTGGAGGGTGAAGTAGGTCAAGTATAAATCGAAAGATTAGTAGATGGGTGCATAAATAAGAGACTCATTGAAAGTGATTGAGTAAGAATGAATGTGTAAATTATTTGTGTATGGATGGTATAAATTATGGTTAATAACATCAAATGAAAAAGGCCTAAGGGGGTTGTAATAAGAGGACCATTAGTAGATGATTCAATAATGAGAGGTGTCTTGGCTTGTATTGCTTATATGTTTAACACCTTGGCCTAATATAACTCATCCTCATCCACATATTATGTTGGATCACCATCTAGTTAAGTTTGGGCCTCCTTGAGTGTTTGTGTGGGTGGGGTCTATGGTTTATCCCCTTTTGGATTCCTTTAATAGCACTATGTTTTTATGCTAGCTTATGTAAGAATCATCTATTGGGGAAGAAGAAGGGGAATGATGTTGGGTGTTAGGGATATTTAAACTATTATTACTCTTCATATAGTATTCTAAGAAAATGATCCCAACTTCTTCCCTCTATGCAATATCTCTTACTTGAGTCAACTCCTCTACCATCTCTTGCTTCACCTTTTTTAGTTCAATAATTGATGTTTAAATAAGAAGAATTTGTTCTTATTTTATTTGTATAGAGATAGTATATTATTCTTGCTATTAATCCTATCCTCTAGTAATTGGTTCCTCACCAATTAACTCATCTTGGTCTTGTGGTTAGTCTTGAGCTGTGAATGGAACTTAGGGAACTTGTCCCTCTCCTTTTGGTTGTTAAGATGTCTTGTGAATCCAAAAGTTAGAATATCTCCATCCTCTTAGAGGTGGGATCCTAAAATTTGCCTTTATGAGTGTGAGAGAAGGTTGAACTTGTACCACCCTAATATATCTTCACTCAAGTCTACAATTTTTCCCCTTTCTTTAACCTCTTCATCATCTTTGGCATTTGAAAATAGAAAATAAATGGTTAATGTTTGTAATCAAGTCTATGGAAGTGAATGTTATTATGGACCTTACCATGAGGGTTCCCATATCTATGGGGGAGAGAGGGAAATGAATATGCTCTCATGTAATTTCCCAATTCCTTAAATTATATCCATATAGTTTATTGCATTCTCCAAATAGTAAAGTGAGAGCCATGGAAGGTATCCTTCTTTGTCAATTCCTCATCAACACCATTCCATATTTGGTATGAAATATCCTATTAATTTACTTTGTCTAGAACAAACTTAGGAATATGTGAAGAGGATCCCCCTTATGGCCAAAAACCATGAGAATAGTGTAACTTGGGTAGAGATAGTAGTCTCCCACATTATTAGTAAGTGTTATAGTGATTTTAAGTGAAATCCTAACCAAAGGCTAATAGTGGATGGCCATCTAGACCTAAGGGTAGATATCCTCGATAATCTTATTTATGTTCTTTACATATGAGTATATGTACATGGAGGAGTAATAATCAAAAATTCAATTATTAATAATGTCTAGGTTTGGATCTCATATGAGTCGATTGTGCTTGTATAAAATCCCCATGATTTAATATAATAGATAGTACATCATGTAAAAATTTAATCCAAGTTGCCTCCTATATTTTTTTAATATTTTTTATAGAGGATACTTCCAAATACTTCCCCCAAATCATAATTACTCTCTAAGGCACTTAGTAGGTATACTAGGGAAATGCACTCCAAATTAAGGAAGTAAATGATTACATGGCCAAAAATTTAATTTAATGATATCATTCCCATACATATCCCCATTATAAATTAGGTGATGGGAATTATATTATTGACATGTTATTTTAGATTATGTGTTTCTTTGGAGAGAATCCACGTTTCTATCACTCATTCCACATTATTAGATTTCTTCTAGGTAATGATAGTATGCAAATCAAACATGACATATGGGATGGATATACTCAAATACCTATTAAAAATTTCCCCTAAGATGTACATGAAAATTATGTTATTATTGATGTAGTGAAGTTAACTATTATCTATTATTCTTCCCTCAAAGAAGAGGCCTTATAGTAAGTCTATGAATGGCATAAAATGTGTCTTAGTAGCTATGTAATTTAGGTCTTATCATTTGAATGGAATAATGTCCTTTAATAACTACTTATCCTTAGCTAAAATATCTTATTATAGTGCAAAGGAATATATGTTCTCCATAACTTTACATAAGGCTAAATAATTGGGATAAAAACCATTAAATATAGTGGCATCAAACACTGTGTTTAAAAAGTTTGTGGAATCCTTGATGGAAAGCTTGGATGATGATGCCATGATAGTTTGGTTGATGATGGTATGATTCAAGCTTTTAAAAGTGGCATGTATTAAAATAAATTATGTGGATTAAAAATCACTTTGGTTGTAATTTAGGGATTTTGATATTTTTGAAGGCTAAAGTTTACTAAATCTCTTAAAAATTAAATGAGTTGAACTTGGCTTGGGGACCGATGTTAATAGATTTTTTGCATTCATTTCCAGTTTGTGTAACATTAATCACCAATGTCTATGAGTTTTTCACCTTCATTCAATTAAAATTTGACCACCCTATCCTAGTGTACATGCCACATAGGATGCCTTGTCATTTGAGGTGCCATAGTGTTACCTTTCATCTTTTAATATTTATCATTATGTAGTCTAGTTAAGGGAAGTCAAAATTTACCTTCAAGATATAAGAATCTAAAATGTATAATGTTCTTCAAAAGTATTGGTTTCAAAATATTTTATCCCAAAGTTTTCAAAACAAAGTTACTAATGACTAAGTATTTGAGAAGATTATGGTTGAGGTAAAAGTAGATAAATTGAATGTTCCCAAAGAGAAATATTCAGAATGAAAGTTCTGAAAAAATACTTTTGATGAGAATTATCTAAACAATAAATCATCAGAGAAAATTTTCTAAAGGGAAAAATTATGATTAAAATTATTTGAAATAAATATTTTAAAACATATCTTCTGATGTGAAAGTTGTTGATGAAAAGTCTTTGAAGTGGAAAAACTTCATGAAGAAAATCTATTATCTGCAAACTTTTGGAAATGGTTTCTAGAGTAAAGCTTGCAAAATAATGTAGTTAAAGGACTAAACCTGATGAATACAATGCTTGTTGAATACTAAACTTGGTGAAAACACAATGTTTTTGATGATAAAGTTTTTTAAACAAAGAATATAAAGATAAAAACTCTCCAAAATTAGCCAATTTGAATCCCTATCATGCAAAGCCATTCTTTCTAAATTTTCTTTAATAGGTTAGCTTTAACAAGTACTTCCAAATGGAAACAAATATACCCCAACATGATTAAATATTCAAATCATCATGTATATATAGATAATTACAACCATCATAACTCTTCAAAAAACACATAGATACCCAAATAAAATTTTCATATTTCCCAAGAAACAAAGGGGGTCCCCACTTTTCAAAAAATAAATAGGGTGGGGTTTGTTCAATACAAAAACACACTAATTTTCTTACCATGGATTCTTACCCACTTTGATATGTTTCTAACCCTTAAATTTTACTTACATTTCCTTTTTTTAATATTAGACTACTTAAAAATATATATCTAGTTTATATCTACTTCATTATGTTATTGGCATAATAGCTTTAGAACCCTTTTCTTTGACATTATGTTGTAGGTGATCTTTATAGGTTTGTGGATCCATTACATCATATATTTAATCATTAATTATAATTAATATATATTTTATTTACCTTTTTTGATTTTGAATATTTATAGATAAGATAGCTACAGGTTAATACTAGCCCATTCCATACATTCTAGTGAACCCTATGTGAGACTTGCCATTGAATTCACCTCTTAAGCCAACTATATCAAACAAATATATATATATATATAGTTTTATAAAAATATTATTTTCAACAATATTCATACTATAGGTTGATACAATTTTATCATGACTTTTATCCCTTAGACAAATTATATCAAATAACTCAATATAGTTATGTTTTATACATTTTATTGTATCGAATAACTTGATAAAATCTTGTTGATATTATCATTTCAGCCTTAATTTTAAAACAAATATCTTCTAACAACATAATATAGTTATATATTTTCATATTTTTTAGATAATTGAATTGAATAAATTGATATAGTTATTTTCTCCATTTTACAATCTAGCTTCTATTCAACCAAACTTATTAATGGAAACATGATATAATTTTATCTTCAATATTTTTCCAAAAATATTATGTTGATTTACTCAGTACAATTTTATCCCTGCTTGATAATATTTGTGTGCATAAACTATTGATAAAATTGATAAAGTTTTGTATTATATTTGAAAATTCATCATCTAGTCCCCATACAGTTTTGCTTATTTTATTTTCTATCATACACCAAATAAAAATTAAAGTTTAATTTCAAATATTGATCAAACATTTCATTCCAAGTTGGTTTCTTATTTATTTCAAAACAATGAATTCTAAAAATTAGTTTTTTATTTCAAACTTTAACATATATTTGGTTTGTATTTCACTAGAAACTATCTTCCAATAGTTTTTAAACTACTTAGCTACTATCATGAAGAGATAAAAATTGTTCTTATTTATATACATCATGGCATGAGGGGTTTACCCTAATCTTCATATCCATATTAAAAATCTAAAATTATATTTTATTTTTCTTATGCCTCGTGATATATAAAAAACACTTAAGATTCCTTTTTTTTATTAAACCTTAGGAATCTGGCCATCAATCTAGTTTTTTGGTACATAGGTAAGTAGTTAGTCCTAAGAGTTTACTATCAAATTTCCCTTAAAACTATGTTTAATACATCTTCCTAACCTTATTTTCAAAAATATGTTACCAAAAGTAATTATATTTATAATTTTATTTTTGTTATTATATTGTGTATTATAGACTACACTGTCTAACATTGATCTAGTTATGTGTTGTGTATTTAACTGCATCATCCATCATTGATATAATTACATGTGTGTGTGTGTGTGTGTGTGTGTGTGTGTGAGAGAGAGAGAGAGAGAGAGAGAGAGAGAGAGAGAGAGAGAGAGAGAGAGAGAGAGAGAGAGAGAGAGAGAGAGAGAGAGAGAGAGAGAGAGAAGAGAGAGAGAGAGAGAGAGAGAGAGAGAGAGAGAGAGAGAGAGAGAGAGAAATTAATTAGTTCGATATAGTTACTTATTTTTACATCCTAACTACATCAAATATCATGACATAGTTTTTTTTCCTATTATCTTTAATTTTTTGAGACCTAATTACATGGAATAGATCAATACATTTTATTTATTATTATCTTATTTTCTTATTAGACTACATCATGAAGTTTGATATATTATATTTCTCATCCTTATGTCTTTTAAACTACATCAAATAACTCAATACTATTTTATTTTTTGAGACCATCAAGTTGTCTGATATATCCAAATTTTTATAGTTGCACTACATAAACAACTCAAATTATTTCATACCCTCACTTTCTATCATGCAATATATTTTCTCTAATTTTGAATAGTGAAACTAAAAAAGTCATATGGATTTTATTTAACCTTTTAGTGTTTTAAAATTTTAAATCTTAGCTATATTAAAGGGATAAGATGTCTAAATCAGTTAAATAATATGCACTAATTAACCAATGATTTTTTATATATTTTGACTTCTTTTGAATTTATAAAAATAGTAATAAAAATGCATAAATATAGATGTATCTAGGTGTGATTGTTGTGGAAGATCAAAGTTCTAAATTTAGGTTATGGATAGGTCTAAGTGGTGTCAACAGGGTCCCAAGATCTTATTCATCATTGGATAGTAGTTCCTCACCTAGATAGTAGTGAAATGATGTTTTAGTTTCATAAAAGTTTTGTGTCCTCTTTTTAAGACTTTATATTTTTTGGGAGGACCTATATCTGTGTTTTTCAGTTTTGTTCTTACATGCACAAAATCTAGAACTATGTATTGTGCCTAGAAAATCTAACTTAGTGTGTAAACCCTTATCCTCCTTTCAAGTATGGCATGATATATAAATGTGTGTATATTATTAGGATAGGTTAGACTTCCTCAACACCCCATTTTGAAGAGATTTTCCTATATACAAATAATTTGAGGAGAGATCAATCTTGATGTAGTTTTCCCACCTATTACTTGGTGCAACTGCAATTGAATGATATAATGAGAGTGGTCTTGAATGCCTTAAAATTTTATTTATATTTGAAATTTAGGACCAAGGAAGTTTTAGATGGTAATATTATTAAGTAAGGTATAATAGGGATTAAATACCTTAAGTTTTCTCAACTAGTTTCTTATTTGGATATGCTTTTGCACATATTTTTAGTCTAGTTGATAAAGGTCAATAGCATTATATTTATAGATATTTTATCTTGTGTATATAATAAAATATACCTATTCCAACCTTAGGAGGGGCACATTATTTAAAATGTATCCATTCAACAGAATTCAGGTAAGGGACACTAACACCTAGTTGGGGACACTAACACCATATGGCTATAGCGTCCTTAGTGTGGTGTTAATGTCCACCTAACAAACTACTAGGAACACTAGGTTGGTATCTAGGAATTTTATCATAGGATTAGGTTTGAGTTGATAAAATATATATGTGGTATACACAATGGCTAGAAAAATGTGGTAAATTCTTTAAGATAGGTTAGGGGCTAAGCTAGGAATAAGCTATCTCAAGTAACACTCTTAGCATCTAAATACCACTTTTATGTGATTAATATTACCCCTCCCTTTATGATATAAATCCATCAAAGTTTAATGACTAGTACAAAAGAAAAAGAAGTATACCTAGACATACCTAGGAAGTGAAGCCCATGTAGTTGAGTCTAAGTATGTGAATTTGGGTCTACGTATTTGAAACATGATCCAAAGTAATGAACTATAATGAAACATACAAAAAACTATGTTGAATACATTAATTTATTAAATTTGAGTAAAGAAAGAGGAAAGGAATGAATACACCTCACTAGGTACATGAACCAATACATGAACCTAGTGACAACCTGTTTGTGTGAGTGTATATAGTGATCAAATCACTAAATAGATTAGATTGAGCTAATAGCTTAATCAATCCTCATATGGGTGTATCAAAAACTCAATCTGATTTTGACTCCATAGTTTCCCACCATTGATCATTGGATTATGATTTATGAATAGCCTAGATAAAATTTTAAGTGTGTCTAACCCTCTCATGTGGGTGGCTTAAGAACTCAATTAGTCCATGAATCCATCATTGTGAACCTATGTGAAGTATATGTATCTAAAACTAAACTATAAAAAGTAATGAAACTATCTAACTTGGTATATCTAACTATGTATATTAGATATGTGGCCACTCAGGTACATTAGGAAACTTTAGACCACTTGAGAATGTATACCACTACAGATGGAGTAAGGCATGAAACTAGTCACAACATGGAATATGATAACAAGTGTATACACTATATATATATATATATATATATATATATATAATTATATAGAGTTTGTCACTCCATCTAATCAACTTATGTGTAACTGAGTATATGGAAACTATGTGTCATACACATGCCTCCATTCTAATGATTAAGTATATTTATTCTAAACTAAGTATGTAATATTATATCTATGTAACAAAACTAAATATGGGAGTGATCATGTCACTCATGATTCCCCTAAATCTAAACAACTGGTATGAATTTGAGTTAAAATGAGTATATCTATGAAAAATCTAAACATAACTATAAAATATGTGACTATACCTATGAAAATTTATACTATGCTTAGAGTAATATTATAGAAAAAGTATACTATACTAAAGATGGGGATAATGGATAGTATCATATTGTAGTGGATAGTATTAGCCTATGTCACTAGTGTCCCAATATAGGTGCTAATGTTTGTCTAGTCTGAAATCTAGGTGACTGAACTACTTTCTCTATCTAACCTATATCTAATTTCTAAAAATGATCCTATGCACTAAAAATGATCTGTTAATAGGAAAGTATGATCTTGATCTCTATGATAAACCCTTGTGAATTCCCCCTCTTTTGAGGGTAGTTATGTAACTTATGTAAGAACTATCCTTAAAATAAAATATCTCTAAAAAATGTGTTATTTGGAGCATATATGATAACTGTGTGATATTCCAGTTTAATGTACAATCTTAACATCAAAATGTAAAAGAATATAAGCATAAGTATGCAATGTAATATTTATGTTATAATATATCATTGCACATGGGTGTGAAGATATATGTAATCAATGCGTATAATAATAAATATGAGTATCTACTTATGGGATGGGGCATGATGTCCATTGCATCACCCAAGTAGGAAGGGTATATGCATTAGGTCCCTCATGGAATCAAAAATTGGTATATGTAACAATAAAATAAAAGTGTCATGGTGAATAATCATACAAGGAAACATACATAAAAACACATGAGGCATGTAAAAATAGGCCAAAGGGCCATAATACAAAGGGCATGAGCACAAATCACTAAATCTAAGATTTAATACATAAAAAGATGTGTTCAAATGTCCACATACTCAAGAAACAAATAATTAAGATTAAATACACATAGAAGGACATGTTCAAGTGTCTACATATACAATCAAGAAAGCACACACAATGGACATGGGAACATGTCTAAGGCATACAAACAAATAAGTGACTTAGAGATAAAGATTAGTGGCATATTCATATGCCCTTAAATTGGAAAAATCATAAGAAACATAAAAAAGTCTAAAATGGGAAACCTAAACATGAAATCATGTATAAATCTATAATAAAAATCTATGTAAATGTGAAGATGTACATATGTTAAGTGTAACTAGTGATAGTTGGCAAAAAAATTGATCAATGAGTAGCTATGATCAATGTCAAGATATATCGATGTGTAAAGTGGAATATATATAATTTAAGGATAGAATATAGTAGTATAAACTATGTAAGAGATGCCCCTGAGTGGTTAGATGTATCAAATGAATAAACTTGGACTAGTGTATATGCCCCTAATGGGTAGATGATAACAAGTTTAGATCAGTGTATTATATTTGGAACTTGTATGTAATCTAAAAGAACTTGACAAGAATAAGTGAAGAATATATCTATGATAAAATTGAATACATTAAGATATTTATCATATGTAATATCTATAAAGTAGTAAAAATCTAAATGTAAAAATACATACAATCTATATTTTGTCGTTTCTGAGTTATATTTGAAAGTTTTTTAATTTTGACATGTTATACTATTTTTTGTGATTTTTGGATATAATATTTGTATAATAAAATGAAAATAAAATATGTACAAGGAGGGAGGGAGAGAAGGAAGTATGTAAAAGATTAGGAACCATACTAACCAATTAGTCTCATGGAACACTAACTATAACCATGGCATATATCAAATAGGGGATATGTGATCCTGTGTGTAATGTGAAAGGGTAACTATGCTCCCATAATCTATTGTGTTATATAATTTATATTTTAATCTACCTGTGTAGTGATGCTACAAAGTTATGGCACTTACTGTGATGGCCTATGAACTTAAGGGTCTTAAGAACCCATCTGGTAGAAGAAGAAGCTATAGGTGATGTAGGTTCCCTATGTTAAGAAATCCTAGAAACCAATAAAAATTATCTCAACATAAATTGATTTGAGAAAGGCCCCCTATAATCTGTAATGTATATCTGATATAGGGGTATCTCTAGTAATGATATCTATGGGAGAGTATGTGTACATGAAGATATCATAGAAATAGATCTAGCCTACATTGATGACTTTGTTGAACACTATAATGTATGCATATGAGTTATGTTCTCAATTATAACTAATATTCATGTACCATCTAGTAACGGTGTTATAACTATAACTAGTGTCTATATTGGAAATCTATCTAGAAATTATTATGGGATGGGTAAAGGATAATTATATGGGACACCCTCAACCTTAAATACTTGATTATCATGTATATACTTTAGGAATCAACATACTATATATGGGATTGATCAGAGTTACTATAACCATGGCCTACAAAATAATATATTGAATACACTTGTAATGTGTAATACTAATAAGTAAGTGGCTATGTGTGTTGGTAAAACCTATAATGGAAGAACCATATCCCTAACAGAGCCTTGAACATGGTCATTGAAAAAAATAATGACTATATCTATGGGTAATATATCCCACTTTATTTATCCCAAGTTTTATATGAGTGTCATAGTGCACATGCTTATGCTTGACCCATTGTCAACCATAACACTCTCAATAGGATTGTGGTCTATTTATGCTCATATGAGGAGCACATGTAAATCTGTGTCATCATTCATAATCTCCTACTCTAAAAATATGATAAGTGGTCTAGGTGGCACTGTAGTGTGATACATGCCAATAATGTTATACAATGGATGTGTCTCCTTTGTAACTATGTGATATGAAACTAGTGGTGGATACACTTGGTATGTATAGTTAACACTTGATGTGCCCCCTACCTCATTTGTTATATGCTTTGGGAATGGATCTAAAAATATCTTTATTGACTTACCCGTTATTTTCTATTATTTGATGCCTCTGTAGGTATTCCCACATCAATAATATTAGCCTCAATGAGATATTTTATCCCATGTTTAAGGGTAATGCATATATTTTTCATGTATCCTAGTGCTCTATGATACTCATAAAATGAATTTGAATCATATTTATTTAATAGAGTTCATGTTGTATCAACCTCTTTAATGGGAGGGATAGATATAAAATCTCTATCCAAGAGCTATTTTAGAACTTGTGATGGTGACGATGGAATATTAGTGAAGACTCTGCATTGAGGAGTAGATAAAACCAATATAGGAGATGGATCAAAAGCTATGTTGATTTTGGCCTTTTGATCACTTTTGTTCTATGTGGTTCTTACCTTATATGGAGGTTTTTTTAAACTCTTAATAGTTGATTTTGATCTATTTGTGTACTTGAGTTTGCCCATTGATAAGACCTTAACCTCTCTTTCCTTGACTATGTGGCATAAATCAATAAATTTAGGAAACTTCCTGAACATGATATCTTCACACAATACTCGTAAGAAACTTTTTAAAAATATGTCCTAAATATTTATGTTTACAATGGGGCTAGTTAATTTGACTAATATTGTCTTGTGTCATAAGACATAATCTACGGTAGGCTTATTTGACTTTTACTTTAACTATGGAATTTATGCATATGATATTTTGTCACTGATGTTGATAGGGAAATATGCTAGAAATATGTCACCTAAAGGATTAAACTCCATGATATATTGATTTGGTAAATCATAGAACCATTATAGGGAATAATCATTGAGACTACATAGAAATAACTTCATAAGAATCCAATCATTGGACACATAGTTCAAGCATGGTGCATGAAAATATTTGAGATGATGCTTTGGGTCACCCTTACCATCATATAATGTAAGCTTGGGTGACACAAAACTAGATGGTAATGGCATTTCCTCTATGTGATATGCCAAAGGTGAATACAAGATAATTTTAAAATCCAAAACATGTGATGGCCTAGTTGTTCCCTTCTTGAGATGTAACACCTTAGACTACAGAGTATGAATCTCATGTATAATGGATAATAAATATGTAGAGGAGGAACTAGCCATAATTGGTGTATCTATCACTAGTAATTATTGAATAAAAATCTTAGGTTGCACTATTTGAGTGTTGTTTGAGTTCACCCCACTAGAGGTTTAACAACATTATAAACTAAGGGAGTTAAATATTGACCATTATTTGTTTTATTATTGATTTTAAATATTGATTGTAGGATATGTGCATTATCAAGGGGTTATTCCTAAATTATATCTCTGAAGCCTTTTAATACCTCATGTTTGCTCATAATTATGTCATTATTGTTATGTGGAAGGAGAGTGTCATGATTCTTAATGTGTACCTCATCTTATTCTTGGTTGTATTATTCATCTCCAAATGCATTATCATTGAAATCCACATAATTAGTGTGGGAAGGATTTATATTTTGAGTTTTAAGAAGTTCCTTATCCATGTTATAGGCTCATATAGTAGGAATTTGAATATGCTCTATAGGATTATCACCTAGTCTAACACTTTTTCTTAATAGAAGAGAGATAGATTTTTTAGATGGCATATACTAAAAAAATTGGAATAAAGATACTAAAATGTAATATATTAATTATTAATAATTAATATTAGCTAATGAAAATAATAATAAAATGATACAAACCCTAAGAGAATCTAGGGTTAGTGTTTTTTGAATCTAGGGTTTTTTGCACCAATTTAAATTATATATAAAATAGATTGAAACCATAATATGAATGTGATTTAATTAGATAGGTTGTCTAAAAGAATATAAAATCAAAATTATACAGCCCTAATTTATTTCATAAAAAATTGGATTAATGTAAACTAGGGTTTTGAATCAATAATTAAATTAAGATGAGTTCACCAAATGATTTAACCTTTTAGGGTTTTACATGTGTAAATCCTAAGTTAGATTAAATGTGTGAGATGTTTAAATAATTTAAATAATATGTAATAATTAACCACTTATTATTTTTAGATTCTTTCTTTTGAATTTCTAAAAATAGTAATAAATATGCATAAATAGATACTTATCTAAAAAGTGACTATCACTAAAGATCTATGTTTTGGACAGGTCTAAGTGTCATCAATAAGATCCCAATATTTTATTCATCACTAAATAGTATCAACCCACCTAAAGATTAGTGTCATGCTATTGTAGTGTCCTTAAAATGGTGTTAGTGTCCTCTTTACAAGACTTCCTATTTTTTGGGAGCACCTATGCATGTGTTTTTGGGTCTTATTCATAGGCACATAAAATATAAAACTTTGTATTGTTCCTAAAAGATTTAATTTAGTGTTCAAACCCTAATCATCTTTTCAAGTATGGCATGAAAAATATATTAGTAAGATAGGCTATACTTCCTCAACACCCCACTGTGAAGAGTTTCCTACATACCAATACACTAAGGAGGGATCAATCTTGATGTAGTTTTCTCACCTAGAGCTTAGTGCAAGTGAAAGTAAATACTAGAATGAGTGTGGTCTTTCATGAATTTAATGTTCTTTATATTTGAAATCTTTTAAATCTAAGCTTACGGTAGATATAAATGGTAGTATGCAGAAGTAGGGAAGAATAATGATCAAATACTTAATTTTTTTCAACTTGTTTATTATTTGGATAGGCTTTTTCATCTAGTCTATAGATGTCAAATAGTCTTATATTTATATAGATTTTTAGCCCATGTAAATAATAAAATGTAATTATTCCAACCTTAGAAAGGGTACAAATTTTAAAATGTATCCATTCGGGAGAGTGGGAATAGTAGCTCCAAATTGGGGACACTAGAACCATGTAGTCATAGTGTCTGTAGTGTGGCACTAATGTCCACCTAGCTGATTATTGGGCACACTAGGTTGGGATCTAGGAATGATATCCTAAGACTATGTTTAGGATGATATAAGATGTATGTGGTTTGGTGAATGGTTGAAAATGTGTGGCCAAGGATCTAAGATAGGTCTAGGAATATGTTATGAATAGGATATCTCAAGAAACACTCTTAGCATCCAAATATGACTTTTAGGTGATTAAAATATTTGACCAAATACAATAAAGCATATAAGGCTCACCTTCATTATAATTTCATACAAAATTAATATGTAATACATATCCATGTGGCTACTTGATACAAAAACTATGGGCCACCTCCATCTCTTGATCCACTTAATTATCCTCTACACGTGTCTATTATATAATATGAAAGTGATCTTAAATATATTGTTAAAATGATAATTTTTAATGATGACCATGCTAAGCCTAGGGTAAATTTCCATACATTGATATATAAGCTCATGATGGGACCTCACATAGGATGTTTACCTTCACCTACACATAGCTTGTCTATAGTATTTTTGGAAATTCAATACACAACTTCCTCCCTTCCTTCTTCATCCACCATGCCTAGTATTGTTACTAACAAAGAATTTAATTATTTTAGTGGCCTACTCAAAGTACCAATATTAACACTCATGTTAATTCTACCACTATTTATGTCATGATATTATATATAGAAATATCTTAAAACTAATAAAATCTTTCTTCAAGCCATGAATCAAATGGCTAATTTACAAACTAACAACATCAATAAAATGACTAAAATGTCAAATCAACTATTCTAATTAGAAAATCATCCTTAAAAACCTCAACGGGGAATGAAAAACTCTAATTTATCCCCCTCACCCCCCACTCCCCGCCCTATAGATACACATGTTATACTCAATCTAAAACCCCTAATTCTTATTAAAATGATCAAGCATCTTCAATATCAACCATTGGTTTCTCAAATTTCAAACATAGACATAGGTGGTATCACTCCCACTATCACCTATAATGGATCCATAAATCCCACTTTTAATTTGAAATATTTTGGTAACCTTTACAAATATTTGATTAAGATAAACACCTTTTCAATTACCAAAATTATATCCAAAACCTTTTCGGGTGATGCCTTACATTGGTATAGTTAACTTAAGTATAACTCAATCTCTAGTTTAGTAGACTTAATTAACACATTATTTTAGGAATATCAAACTAAATATATTACTAAAAATATATTAGTTCACTTCATTAATTTTGAATAAAAATTATCTTGGACCTCCCAAGTCTTCATTAATCATTTAAAAACCTTATCTAACAAGGTTGAACACAACATGTTTGAAGACAATCTCTTTCACTTGTCTATTAATGCTCTTTATCCTAAACTCTAATATTGAGTCAAAAACTTCTATCTAAAATATTTAGAATAATCCCTTGATCAATATAAATGTCAATACATACTCATAATAAAATTTGAGCCTTTACAACCTAAATCAAGAACTCACATGATTATGAATTCAAAAACTAAACATGCTACCAATGATAGTGTTACAGACACTTATGATTCCACACACACCATCCATGTTATTTTTCCTAGTGGTTCAAATGAATTTAATATTTCCCAACCTTTCATGAGAGGTCCATTAAAATATTCTCCATCTTCATCAACATACATGAACAATGTTGATGTTGATAATCTTCTTTCCCTAGATGAAATTTAAAAATATATTCCTAAACCTTTAACAAGATAAATTTATCCTTATTTGCCTACTAAACATTTTTATAACCCTCAAAAGTTTTGTTTGTATCACCACAGTTAGGAACATTCCCATTAAACATGTAGGAAACTTAGAAACTTTGTTATTTAATATTCCTTGGTCCTAACTTTAATCACAAAATGATGATCCACAAATGTCAATAATCCTAGGACAAGATAGTTAAATCCCATGCCTCCAAAGTCAAGAAATATTATCTTAACTAAGATAATAATCACTTTTCAATCTATAAATATAAACTACCAAACCATCAACCTAATACTACTCAACCTCCGAATTAAAAATTTGTTGAGCCTTTAGTTGACCCACAGTCCTCTACCAATGATGAAAATGTAGTCAACATGAATAATATGAGGTATGTAGTATCTTACATTGAGCCTTATACATATTATACTCAAGCTAATTTTATTAATTTCAAAACCATTCAAGACACATATCCATCTCATTTCTTAGACATTGAGTTTATGGAAATCACTACCCATTTAATTCCTCTATCTACATCAACAAAATCAATACATTAACCCTTTTTAATGGAATTTAAAACTTAATCAAAAACATAAATATAGTCTAATACACCTCCTTCTATTGTATCAACCAACCTAATACAATTCATTAATCTTCACCATTTTATTTCTAATACATTATCTAGATAGATATATTTAGCTATTTCTAGATCTAAACTAACTGCATTAACCAACTCAAAGCTTTATGTTCATATTCCCGACCTACTAGATAATGAATTAAATATATCAATGTAATACCATATCACTACCTCATTATATGCTACTACATCAAATAGCTAAACTTAGGCATCTTCTAGTGCTTATATGGAACCAGATACACCAAATAGATTGATTTAGTCTATTCCTCCTAATTAAACTATATCAATCAAGCTAAGACTACATAGTTATTTTTGTACTTAGTTTAAGTGCACTTCATCACATCCCTCACATGATTTAATTCAAAATTATACACCTTTAACTTAGTTTGGTGTAGTTCCTTTAGGATTTGATGAGTGGGGACCCCATTCCACAACTGTGTTGACTTCACTCTAAAATTTATTTCATTAAAATCATGAAGTGTTATTAGAGTTCCTAAAGCATCATAACATGTTAAGGGTGAGTAGAGCTATTAGATGATTCATGTGCACATAATAATTGATCATAAAAAGATAGGAATTTAGATGATAGAAACATAAGAATCCTTAAGTATTCTATGTTATTGAGGAATTAAGAGTAAATATTATTGTATAAACTAAAATAATGCATTTAGAATAGTTAAAACAAAAAGTAACCAAAGAATTAAACACAAGAATAAATTCAAGTAACATAACAAGAAATCGTATAGGTAACCATAACCAGATAATCTCTATTGATCTCTTCTAAAAGTGGAACCCTTTTCTTCTTACAAACAAAAGTATTTATACACATTTCAAATCTATAACTATTCATCCTCTTCTTTTACTTGGTGCCGAAATTGGAGTCTCTTCATATTTTAGTCTATTAAAAATCATGAAGATAATAAAAAATAGACTATACAATGACCAAATGAATGAATAATGCATGAATATTAGACAGATATCCTGCACATCTTTATAATTTGCATTCTTCTACAAACACTTTATTGAACTTAAAATGTTGTTTCATCTTGAGACAACATCATAAGATCTTTGAGAATACACAAGTTACTAGGAGTTAAATAAATGATTGGACCAATAAGATTCAAAATAATTATTCAATATGCCATTTTTGGTTTTCACCTCTTACACACTACTTAGCCACCATTTTAGGTTTTCAACTAAGTAACATACTAAAATAATACCCTTTTAGGTTTTCAATAGGATAACATGTCTAGGTGGCTCCCCTTATGGTTTTTCAACCAACTTGGCCCCACTTTTCTTACTAAGTCATCTCCAATATAAAATTTTATATAAAACTTTCAAAAAATTTACTCTATGTAGTTCTTAACTTGAAGGCGGTGGCATGGACATAGATGAAGGTTGACCAAAAGTGTCTTTAAACTATGATTGAATATTATTTCATCATGTGATGATATTTATAGATCTAAAGGTGACCTATATGCATTTGTATTTATAATCTATACAACTAAGCTAGTAAAAGGAGTCAGATCTATCTTGTATGCATTCAAGTCCAACAACACTTCTTATATTAGATGAAAATATGAGCACAATAGATAATGGTAGGTAATGATATTCTTGAGGTCTATATCATTAATTATGCTCAAGGTGGACTTGGTGTCATCAAACCTTGTTTAAATCTCTCTAGTCAATTGTTCCATTTTATCAGCATGTCTTTGAGCATGGAGGCTAGCAAAGGAACTACACAATAGTTATCTCTACCAATTTAAAAGGTTTTAACTTACATTATCCATAGTATTTAGTGATTCCTATAGTGTTCCATACTTCTATTTCATAGTTTTAGTGTGACTTACTATGGTTACTTTGGTTATAGCATCCTTTGCAAGGTTCATGCTAGAATTGGCTAATGTGGTATCCAATTATTGCTTTCAATATAATAATCTATGTGTGACGTATTGATCTTGAAGTGTGGTGGAGTCAAAAATTATTTAGTATTCCTCTAGTACAATGATGAGTTTGGTATCCTCATCCTTGTCATGTTCCCACTATACAATTTTTCTATGTTGCACACTAGTCCTTTGTTAACTCAGAGACAAGTGTCTTAAGTCTACATTGGTCAGACATTACTTAGTCCCAATTTCTTGAGTGAGAAACTTGGGATAAGTATCCTAGATGAGATTTTTAGCTTCATGTATTTGAGCCTTCAAATAAATTTTCTTCACTTTAGAATGATCAACCTCCTACTCCATAGATGTGGCCTTCTATGCAATGGACTCTTGAAATGCTATAGCACCCTCTAACTAATTCTTAAATGGTAAATTATAAACATCTAATTTTGCTTTTTAGTGAAGTGGTAATGCTTCCAATATTATTGAAGTAACTAAATGATCAAGTTGTGACATGGTCATAAGTAGAAGTAAAAATGTGGTGTGCTAAGAAACCATATTTGGATGTCCTATATCCAAACTCCTCCCAAAGGTAAAGCCAATTGCTACTCACTTTTTGTAGTTATAGATGTATCTTTTTATTCCACCAATTGCTCCAACCCACTTGGTTTTTATTATTTAGGCACTTATTATTATTTTGTCATAATATCTTCTATAGTCTTTAGTTGTCATGCAACATCTTCATTCTATTTTCTCTTGGATTCCTCTATTAATTTCCTATTGAGATCTTCCTCTATAGCTTTCTTTTTTCTTGTTCATCCTACTACTACTTCTATGCATTCTCTTCTTCCTTTTTTAATTCTTAAAGTGTAATAGACTGGTGTTATTTAGCTTTTCCTTATTCTTTTACCTCTAAATCATCTTGTGCATTGTTTGTATGTGTTTTTTGTTCCAATGTTTTAGCATGTTATTTATGTAGGACTTCATTTTCTTCTTATTTCTTATTTGTAGCTTCATCATCTTGTTGTTATGTTGGAGTGGTATCCTACATAGCCTTATTTTTCTTGTACATCTACATATTAGTGTTTCTTGACTTCTTTTTTCTTGGCCTTGGTATCAAATACAACCTCTTTATTCCTATTATCTTCATCCATATTCTATTGGTGCACATCATATGCTTGCTTTGTTGTATCAGTATCTTGATAGCCTATTGTCATTCAACTTCTACATCCTGAGCCTTTTTCATGGCTTCAAATTTTTATGCTTGTTGTTTCTTAGCCTACTCATTTTAGTGCTTATTTTATTATTTTTAGACTAAGCATTTTACTATGTGAGCTACTTCTTCTCACAAAGCCTTTTGCTCATTATCTATAGGCTGATCTAGTATTAGCTCTTTAGTATTAAGGTCTTGTTTAGAATTTGGTGAATCACTCATATGGACCATAGAGATGGATATATGTGCCTTATTTCACCATAAAATAATAGGCCTTTGTTTGGGTATCTATGAAGTTAAAAAAGGAGAAGGTTTCAATTCTTGTGCCATGGGTGCCCTACCAAATATGCATTTTTGTAGGGTAGGATAAACCCTAGACTCTCATTGGGTTATGTACTTATGAACCAAAGGCTCCTATAGAATTTTAGGAAATGTCTTAAATACATTTATGGATAAAATAATGGTATAAGGTTGTTACTTGAAGAGGTCAACCATTCTCTACATTTGTTTAGCCTCTTCGTGCATAGTGTCAACAACAATATATGCAAGGCATCATGGTAGTTATACCCAAAGACTTGTAGGGACCTTATTATGAAATTAAATTATGTACACTACCTTCCAAAATAAAAATTCCTTCTCCTCCTCTTTATCATAAAATTTTCCTACCATATCTATGATCATCATCTAGTACACCTCTGGCTCATCCATTCCCATCCAAGGTAGGTCACATAAACTTATAATTTGGGGCACCTTTGGGACATCCATAAATGTTATTGTACTCCTCATCTTGAAATTTAGAAGAGGTGATGTTGGTGTTTATTTAGAGATATTATGCTTTCCTTTCTACTATGATAAGGTTATGGCTATTGGTTGTGGTGATGCTAATGGAATTATTGCACTAAGTGGTATGACTTGGTGACATATGGCATGCCTAGATGCATATGTTTTATAATTGATGACCTTGTTATATGCCATGACCATGGTAATAAAATATGGTAGGGGTATAAATGGTGACCTAGGCATCTCATGTATGTGAATGTAGATGCATTTTAGGAGTAAGGTGACAATAACATGTTGTATCAAGTAATGCACGACATCGAACACCCATGGGTGTGTAGAAATAAAATCTAAACACTCCTTCCACCATATACTAAACTTACCCTCTTGTAATAGGGTATCATGATCAGGTGTCCATATCATATTATAACATTTATATACTACCTAGTAGTTGGTCTTAGGGTACACCCCTCCTTTAGGGGACTTTCATTGAGTGAAACATAGAATAAAGATAAAGAACTGGTACTAGAAGGTCTATTTGGTAGTTGTATGACACTTTTGAATTTTTTTAAATGGCTTCTATAAAAATTAATCTAGCCAGTTGAACTACTCATTATTATGGATCATGTGATGTGCAATTTTAACCACTTCTTTGTAGATTTACTTTGCAGACTTGGTGGTCTACTAGAATCTATATGTGATGCAGTCAACCAAGATATGCACTAGTTCATCTTAGATGTATTCAATTGGGATTCCTATGGACCCCAAAACATATAATTCTATGACTTCCTAAAGGATAGGAGGAGTTATTGTCTTATAGGGAGTAAGAGAATCACCCTACATAAACATGCCCAAATCTTTGACCATTACTTTCATGTTGATGATGGTGGTGGTATCAAGGCCAATGTAAATGTTACCCTCATTTTAGTATACTATTAGGATTCACACATTCTACTCAAAATCATTGAAGGTGGGCATCCAAAGAAATCCCTCACCATTTATGTTCTGGAATTGATGTGGGGTTACAAGAGCAAGTGGTTATGTGGCATCTACTAGATATAGTTAGAAGAGTTTTTATTCAATCACTAAAAGATAGTCAAACAATTCTATATTAGTATATTTTGTCTGTTAATAGTGAATTATTGATGTCCATTTCTTATTTTTGAGTGTCTATAAATTTTTTGATGAGTTACAAGAAATCCATGGTATCAAAATACTAAAATGAGAAACATTTTACTATGTTGTATAAATCATCTCAGCTCTAAACATTTATCTCAAAAAAATAGCTAATATAATGAAATACAAGCTTGTTTTGTAACCTTATGCCTTTATAGAATTTTTGCCTATTAGTTTATACAAAAATGCCACATTGAGCTATCCCTTTGATATTAATGTGAATTCTGAAGTGGCAAATCTTATTTGATCTGATAATAAATGTAGGTAGTCATTGGTGCATACATTGAGATACACAATTATATTCTTGGATATCCATAATATATTACATACTATTAATGTTAACTAACTCCTAATTTGGTGAATATTAGATCTATCAATCATAAGATCAGGCCTTAACTACTTGAGGATGACCACTACATGGTTGAGATCTTGGTGGATGTGAATTGATCATACATTTCATAAACTTATAAATTTTATTTCACTTCTATTGACATCAACAATGGTCCACCTAAATTCTTGTGCACATAGGTGTTACACGCTATACTTGTTATCATGGTTCCAAAATCTAGTGAAGATAATGTCTAAAAAACACACACACATGCACACACATAAAATTAAATACACAAGAAAACATATAGAAAAGGGAAATACTAATCTATTTAGTGTTATTCATTACCTACTCAATTGGTAGAAAGAGATCAATTAAGAATATTGGTGGTAGGGATTAAGCCTACATTAATTTAGTTGCCTTGGAAAAATGGTTCCCTACAGATCTCTCAAAATAATTGTTCCTTATTATGATATTTGATGTATAATGTAGGGCCCTTTCCACATGATCTTTAATTTACCAAAAATTTCTCTAAAGTAACTATCATATAACAAAACTAGTTAATCCTTATGAAATTCCTTGTCACAGGTTCCTATTGTGCTATGCTTTTTGACTCTACTTATGAACTTCCTATGTTAAAAATGATCTGCATCAATACTCATCCATATAATTTAATTATAATATCCTATTTATGAGAGAATCATGATCAAATAGTCTCATAACCATTGTAATATGCAGACTGGGTACCAAATATTCCATAGGCATTATTGTTTCAAGCCCATATACCAACTAAAATGGAGTAAAACTTGTAGCCCTCTTATAGTGCATTAGATAAGCCCAAAGAATCATATTAATGTTATCTTCCCAATCATCCCTATTGACATCATAGATATTTTTCAACATATTACCCAACATTTTATTAGAAGTGTTAGCTTTTCCATTGGCTTTTGGATTGTATAGAGTACATTTATGATGGGAAATCATGAATTATTTACTAATGTCTTTGACATTATTGTTGAAGAAGTGTGTCCCTCAATCACTAACAATATTGATGGGGAAACCAAACCATGTGATAATATTCTCATAAAAAATCTTTGTTGCATCCTTCACCCCATAGCTAGAGGTCATATCAACTTCAACCCATTTCATAAATTAATTAGTCACAATGATAATATACCAAGATTTATTGTATTTATTTGATGGATTGATAGGTCTTACAAAAATGATGCCCCATTATTAAAAAGGTTGTTTATCTAACATATAATGTAAAGGAATTTCATCCTTCTAGTGTGGGTTACCCATTCATTGACATATGTCACAGTGCTATGCTACTCTATGTGCATTATGAAAAAGGTTCAACCACCATAATCCACTTTGTAAAAATTTTTATGCACTAGTTTCTCCAATAAATTAAACTCTTGATATTCCTTGGTGTGCTTCTTATAATATTTGTGGGTGTTCATGTTCCAAAACTACCCTACGTAGTATTTCTTACTTCCCTAAATGATACAAGATCCCATTTATAATAGTATATGGAAAGGCTCTATGTTACATCATGATTCCTTGCTAATAAAAATATTTGAATATTCATGGATATTTATAGTTGAAACATTTGATATTGGTTATATTTATGACTAAGATTGAGATATTTGATATTATGGGATGGTAGGATATTTATTAGATACATGATGGTACATGTTTACATTACTATGAGTTAGTTGAACTTTATGTGTGTACATTACAAACATATTGATGTCTTGATTTCATTATATTTTTTGTTTATCATGTAGATATGATCTAATTACCTATATGTTGTGAGGTTGACATAAGAGAAATCATCCCTCAAAACATTATAGAGGGAGAGAATCATCAAAGAGGGTGAATTGAATGGAGATGTTAGAGGATGATAGAAAAATTGGCAAGATCTTTACAAACACAATAGCAATTAACACATGTTAGAATGCATAAAAAAATGGTTTGAACATGGTGAGTTTATTTCTACTTGCATTGGAAAGTTGATTTTTATGAGTTTGCCAATATAATTTAAATATATTAATGAATTTGTGTTGCATGATCGGTATATTTAGTCATTAATTCTAGTGGAAAAATTATTATAAAATTTAGATTGAAAAATATGGATTATTATTAATTTATGAAATGATCATTTAATTGTTTATAACATTTGTGGATGTGTTGAGGTCCACTTTCCCCATTTTAAAAAAAATTACCCTTTTTCAAATTTTGTAAATTATGCTATGAATTAGGCATTCAACATGATCAAAGTCCATTATGGAATATCATTTTTTGATCTAGCTTACATTGACATACTAGAATAAAAGCTTTATTTCATCTTATATAATGTTTCTAACATTTGGCCCATGTGTTTCCATCTTGAAGGATCAATGGATCTTCATAAGAATAAAAAAATGTTCATGAATTTATGCTTCAATGTTAGTTTTACCCTTAGTTGATTAGCTAATATGGTCCCATTCGATTCATTATGTTAACATTTAGTCTTTATTTTATTAATTGAATCCACATTTAAATAGAGTTAAAAACCTTAGTCTAAATTACTTTAGCCTATGTCCTTATTAAATTGGATTCATATTTCTGACAGGTCACTTTATTCCATCTTAGTATTAGTTTAATTTTATCCTAAAATTTGATTGAGTTTACTAATTAATTAAAAAATTAGTTTAAAATTTATGCTAAATTTTTATATGTCGTGAGCCTTTATTTTTTAATTTTACTATTTGTAGGTAGGAATTGAACATAGGGTTACCAAGTATCAAAACCTCACTTGATCAGATTAGAGAACAATGACATGTGGGTAATCCCCAAAGTTATTAATTCAAAGTTTCTTAGATCAAATATTGATGGTGCATATTATTACATAAAAATTTTGAGGAACAATCTGCATTGAAGACTCAGGTCAATATGTAAAGATAGATCGACAATACACATTCAATAGAGCAAATGAAGGTCTAATATAGAGAACAAAGTCAATATGTTAAAGGATTTAGAAATCAAATTTGATGGTGACAAGTTTCATAATCACCATGAATGGGAAATATATCAATGAAATATACTTGATCAAATGTATAAATATTAGATCAATGGTCCACATTTGATCATGTGTATAATAGATCAATGATGCATATTTGATCATGTGAATGACAAATTAACTGTATGCATTCAACCATGTAGATGGAGATCAATGGTGTGAATGGATTAAATATGTCAATAAGCCTAAATTACTTTTAGGTCCACCATGTGGTGTAACAAAATTAACTAGATGGAAAATTTTAGTAGGGTACATAGAAGACATGCAGAGCTATCAAGTGTCATAATTTCTGAAGCCCAAATCAGAGATCAATGACCACATTGAAATTCAAGTCTAGGAGACTCCTAAGGATATCAGTGGAGAAAATTTTATCAAGTTTATATGGGGAATGATATTAATACACATGTTTAAATTTACAATGGTCACATTTTAAAGTTAAATAAGCTATGGGGATAAGAGATACCACATACGCATACATGTCAGATCAAAAAATTTTGTGGACCCAATCATGTAAAGGTATAACTATGAGATCAAAATATTATTTGGGCCATAAAATCACATAATTAAAATTCATATTACACCATTAAATATGAATTAAACCTTCTAAAAACCCTAACACATAAAGAGCCCTAGAATTGTTCCTACATTCACTGTTTCAGGCCAGAAGAGAGACTGATAATCAAAGATGTTCAAATAATATGGCCATATAACCAAAAGTTCTGAATAAAAATTTACAAGTGGATAATTAATTTAGATATATATAAATCGAAACCTATTGACCTGCTTCAAATAAATTATTTTAATTATACCTATCATCAGATATAGAGGATAGAGTATTCAAAGATATAGAGTATGTGTCTTCTTCATTAAATACTGGAGATAATAATTGCTCAAGCTTGCTCTAGACCATTGATAACTAGGTAATTTTAACCAAGGAAGAGGATAATATAATCCAAATTAAGAGATTCTATGATGACATTATGGTAATTCAGATGACAAGACTCCATTATATTTTTTCCATACTAGAGGTATTACACTATATCTATGTTCTTAGCCTTATTTTTAAATATGATAAAATTGACAAGGGTATGCTTATTCATGAACATAGTATGAGGAAAATAACATATATATACTTTTTTTTTGAAGCCTAATATAAATTACATAGGCCCCAATTATACCTGGCATCCATTAATGCATGGGCCCAGAAACATACCATGATGGACATCTTAGATAAATGGTTAGAATATGGTAAGGAGGTCATTGTAGACCCAAATAAGAAAATGCCTATGAGATAATTTATAATAGGAATATTTATTACCATGTTTAATGAGTTACATGGATTTTCACATATTGGACACATGGAACCAATATGGGTGCATGTGGTATATTTCATTATAGGAGAAATGGAAATACCTCATTTAGGTGAAATCATTAGTATTTCCCTAAGTAGATAAATATATGGGATTAAAACAAATAAAAGGGTTGAGTTATTCATGATGTCATATTTTTTGTATGCCTTATGTGCCATACCCAAAATCCCCAACCAAAGAGAGTGGTATCCCAATGAAACCCAAACTATGTCCCAATATTACTCCAAATTGCATATTTACAAGTATAAGAACCATATCCAATTCATCTATGATTGTGTATATCTTGCATTGAACCAAGCCATAAATGGTATCCCCATGATGATGATAATTCCTTTAATAAATAATTCCATTGAGATAATGGGTGATATCTAGATATATCATGATTGCACCATTATTATAATAGAGGGAACTCAAAGTGATTTGTTTAACCTACTAGTACTTGTGCCTGAGAAGTTTGCATAACAAGAAGTTTCATATAAATTTTTAAGTGGAATAAATGGGACATACAAGATCAAGAGGAATGGGAATCTCCATGGTTTTCCCATGACAATTGTCAAAACCATATTTAGACAATGAGACCACATTAAAGTTACTTAAAATCATAGGCTTTCCTTCAATTTGTAGATAAATGACCATAGATAGTGGGATCCCTATGGTAGAATAAAGGAACACTTTAAGAAAGAAGTCATTATAGATATGTATTATGAACATGAACCTAGTTCATTTGAATTTGTGTACACTAAGGCATCCACTTATTATGAATTTGTCAAAAGGCTAAAATAACATAATATAAAACCTAAATCCATATTATTAAGGGATCAAAAGATTAAAGATAGGTTTAAACTTGGTATCAAAAAATATCATTTGGTATTTGTTGGTCCTTTTAAGCTTCCCCAAACTAATATACAAACATAGCATAGGCCTAAAGAAAGGATACAAAGTGAAATTTATTTAAGCTCTTCAGTCCCTGAGTCTTGTAGAAAAACAAAATAAGATTTGCCTCAATAGGAGGTTCAACTAATAGCATAGATACACAATAATCTATTGAAGATGCATTGATAATGATCTCCATGACATATAAATTATTAAATAATGTAGAGGAAGAAAAAGTTGAGGAATCTAAGTAGGAAAATAGAAAGAAGTTAGTAGACTTAATGGTGATTGATCCTCCTAAGAGGAAAGTTGAGATTGCAATTGTCTTAAGGGAAAAGAAATAAAAAATGGCCATCACTCCCCCTTTTGAAATATATCAACTTATTTAGTGAGGATAATATAATTTATGGGCTATATATACCTGAATGGTTTATATATCAACCGAGGATGGAGAAGCTTCATACTACTTATCACCCATGGGCTCTAGTTAAGACTATAGGCATCCCCTTGAAATAAAATTTTAAGCCTTAGTTCCTAGCATTGTAAGATGAATAATAAAAAAGGATTGTTACTATAACTCCTTAAGTAGACCAATTAAAGATAAACATCCCAATAAAACATATGGTCTATTCTTTAGTGGGAGTCAGATATGACCCAACCACTAGTAGCCTACAAAGAGTGACTGAGATAGTTGTCATGGAAGAAGGTTAGGAGGTTGTACATATAAGTGCTTAGCCTTTGGATCACCTAACTCAAAATAGGGAATATAGACTAGGGTAACCCCCATATTTGAAGAAGATGTCTTTGAGTCAGCCCAATCTCAGTCAAAAATGCTATAAGCTACCATTAAAGGATTACAATAAGAAAAGAAAAATACAGAGGAATAATATATTTTTTCAGAACCAATGGACATTGTTAATAATTTTGAAATAATTATATTTCAGACATTTAATTATTTTAAGGGAATAAGGTCTAAATTAGACATATTGAATGAACAACATACCATGGCTCTAAAACAAGCCAATCATTGGTAAGGTTTAGATAAGAAAATAAAGGCATTAATCAAAAGTCTAATGGAAAATTAGATCCCTAAGCTCAGAACAGTTAGTCTATCACATTTAAATATGTCTATGATAATATTGATGTAGAAAATAAGAGACATCTATACAATTCTACCCTCTAGTTTTTTAAAGCCATTTAAAATACCTTCCATGCCTCTTGACCACTTATTTCCAAAGATCCAACCATTCCCAATCAAGTAGTCATAATAACTAATGAAAATTTCCAACATAGATCTACTAAATTCATACGAGAGGTCAAGAATAAAATCAAGGGTATCAAGAATAAAAGTAAGGACACTATAGTGGTTGACAACAAACATATTTTGAACTTGATTTTGATAGTAAATGAAAATATTAGTAATTCTAGGAGCATTAAGGAAGACATGGATAGAGGCAATGAAGTCTTCAAAGATTTACCATGGCAAAAAGAGGAGATATTCATAGATCCAATCATCAATCTCAGGTTGATTGATGAATAATATGAAAAATCCATGAATATCTTAGAATAAAAGCAAAAGGCTAAAACTATAGTAGCATCTCAAAGTCAATTTAGTTGACTTAAAATATTCTTTTGTATAAAAACCATGTAATCTTTGAAAAGAATATACTATTTTGTAAAAGCATGTGAAATGTGTAACACACATAGATTATACGTTAGTTATATTTTAAAAGTGTCATTGGTTATAAAATATTTGTAAAATGACACATGTTTAACACTTGTCTAACTCTCATTTGATAATGACTAACTAACATATCCCATAGATTACTCTTTCAACCTATAAAATGGGGTAGTATCATTGTAAAAAGGAAAGAGTTTTGAGAGAAAAACTATTTTATAAATTTTGGATCCAGTAATGAAATCAAGATAATTATGTGAAGATTATCTCATTTTGATTTTTTCTTTATTAACATGGTTACTTCATTAAATATCTATTATGATGATTAAATCTAAATTGATTTTATGAATTATAGATGTGTGTGTATTAATGAAAAGTTTTTAATTTGAGATTTACACTAGGTTGATGAAAGTTGTTAAATTCATTTCAACATCATTGCTTTTTGGGAAGATGTGTAAATGTAATTTTCTTGTTTAAGTAAATCTTTAAAGTGAATCTGATTTCAAATTTTCATGTTTCTAAATATCCTTAGGCATTTTCCTAGTATATGATAGGATCTCTACTTTTGGTAATTTCATGTTATATGTTGGTTTTAAGATGAATATATTTGATGAAATTTGAGTTTTGTCAAGGTTTTTGGACTAAATAATAGAACCATCCTTCTTTCTACCTTACCCTACCTATTTTCTCATTTTTTTATCAAATCATTATAGATTGCTTTATCATTGTTAATATTCATACTATATTAGAGTTTAGACTTTAGATTGTGATCATTATTAATTATACTTAACTAGAATAATTTTAGATTATTCACAAAACATTAGGACCATGGTTGCTTCCAGCAGCCACTTGCATTATCATTTTGTGAAACAGTCAAATAGATTGGCCACTACTCCACCATAGATATCAAGAAAATCACAACCAACAACTCTTTTAAAAGATTCTTTGAATCTTGAAATGATAAGTGTTTTAAAAATGATTAAAACCATGTGATATATTTACATGCATCAACATGCATTTGAATTGGCACTAGAAGGAGAGCCTAAGCTAAATATTTATGAACTTGAAGTATCTTGAGCTAATTTTAGTGAATTTTGTTCAATGATTAGTTGATCCTTTGTTGTGTTTTTCTTATCTTAAATTTTTTAAGATCACTTATATTCATAGTTTTAGAGCAATCTTTAGGTTTATTTAGCTAAAGATAGATGCTCTTTGAATATTTATGTGAAATTTTTGAAAAGGTTGCTTAAGATTTGTGAATCTAACATGTATGAGGTTAGTGAATGTAATTTTGTTCAGAGATCACTAATATTCACAAGTTTGGATGTATATTTAAGCTAATACAATTAAAGATAGTTATTCTTTGAAAGATTTGTATAACTTTGTGAAAACTTTATTTGAACTTAAAAATCTAAACATATAAATCTACTTATTTATAAGAATTGAACCATTGTTTGTGAAGATAAATTTTATACATAGTATCTTGAATACGATTTGGATATTAAAAGATGTAAATAGCATGAATAAGAACTAGGTCAAGGTCTAAAATAAGGCTACCTCTTCTTTTCTTCAAAATTCATAGCAAAACAAGAGCAGATAAAGGCAAACATAGAGTTTCTAAATATCAACCTAATTCATCCATTATTACTAATATATTCAATCCCCATCAAGGTATGGCTTAGATAGCTAGATATTTTATTAATGTTCTTGGTCAATTACATGACTTACCAAGAAATCTAGAGAAATATTTACCTTCATTTAGTCTTATAGGTGTTATTACTACTAAAGAACATATCAAGTCTTTTAAGGATAACTTAAAATTGTTAAATGTTGTTGATGAAGATGTTTCTTGAAGATTGTTTCCTTTTACCTTTAGAGATGCAACATATGATTTGTTTTTTAATCTTCCTAAAAATTACATCAGTAGTTACATTTATTTCAATAATTATTTCCTTGATCAGTTTGGAAAGATCATCAATCCTTGTGTTTTATATTAATAGTTCACTACGACAAAGAGAGAATCAAATAAAACCATTAGAGCTTTACATTATATATTTTAAAATATGTTTATTAGAAATATAACTCCCTATAAGCCTAATCAAGATTTATCTTTAGATATTTCTAAGGATGCTTTAGATCCAATGACTTCTATATTTCTGAAAGAGCTGTTGGGGACATAAATACATTAGCTTTACCCTATGTTAAATATATGAAAATTAGTAATCAAATGCAACCCCAAGGTTAATTAACATATGCTATTCCTAATATCAATAATAATTTTCCTATGTTTAATATCATCCCAAATGCTAATTAGAACATGCTTGCTTTGAGTCAAAATCTAGTTTTAAACCAATTGCTTTTGAGTCATGCTCATCTTCGTTAGAACCTAGAATTGGTAAATAACTCTAAAGTGAATCGCATCCACAAAATCAATGAGATATGGTGCCAATATCTAGTATTAGTACTCAAGTCCACAACTTAGAGGCACCTAATAATGAAAATCACTCTACATTAAAAATATTTAGAAAATTAAGCACTATTTTTTTTTAGTTACAAAGATAGGTAGCTAACACTAGGGAGAATTCTAACATAAACTATTCTTATCGACATTTTAATAGACCTATGAATAGGTTTTACAATATCAAAAACAACAATAATAATAATTCATATTCAACTAATAACATCCCTAAAATAACACTACAAAACATGGTAGATTAGACTATATATAATGTTTTTAATTATTTTGAAGTATTTCAAGATGAATTAGATACATTTGAAGTTGTACTTAACAAAGATAGTGATGTAGGGACAATTGGATCTTCAGAGACATCTAAGTTATCCCAAGTAGCTCTTATGGTGGAAACATTTGATTTTCCATTCCAAGATGAGAATAAACCTAAAGATACTCTAGAGGATATTCATGATTTTCAATAGTATTTAAAGAATACTTATCCATTAAGGAATAGATAATAAAATCAACTAATGACAAGTTATACTCCACCAAATAACATTTAATCCATCTGAATCCTGAAAGAGATAACAATTCATAACCTCCGAAGGGAAGTAACTCAATAAATAATGTTGATTTATCTAGTTCTTCTACCAAAAGTTGGTATATCGTAGTAGAGAATATGAAGAAAATTAAAGCTAATATCACACTACATGAATTGACTCAGAGAACTAGATAGAGAGACTTGTTTCTAGAATATTTAACTAAAAAACCTAGTAAATCATAGAAACCTACAAATGTAAATGTAGTAATGTATAAGAATAAAATAGACACGATACTGTTTAACTAATATTTAGAGTTTTTGGTAAAAACTTACATAATTGTCTATTAGATTTGTGTGCCTCTACAAATATCATGCCAATAGGTATTTGTAAAAATATGGTTAATTCCTATTAAGTATGAAAGAGTAGTGACTTAATTAGATTAATACCGAGTGAAAGTGATTGGTGAATTGTTAAATGTGTATATACAACTTGTTTTTGAGACAAGAATACAAATATTCATTGATATTCAAGTTGTGGAAATTATAAATGCTTATGGGATGTTTTTAAGTATATATTAGACTAAATATTTGAATGGATACATGTCAATTTATTGATCTCATATGTGTCTACCATGGAGCAGAGTTCCTAATAAAATTTAGATTGAAATGGAACCAACGATGAAGCAAATGATCATTGCAATAATGTAGTCAATGAAAAGGTCAATGTGGTTAATTATAGTTTAGGGGTTTACACCCTTGACACTCCTCAAGTATGTAATTCTAAAGACTCTCATGCTACACCTATACTTTGTAAATTATATGTTGATGGTGCTAAATACAAATCTAGGTCTGGAGAAGGAATAGTTTTTAACAAACTCATTGGGAAATAATATGATGCTTCGTACAAACGTTAATTTCCTTTCACCAATAATTTGGAAGAGTATGAAGCATTAATATTTGGATTAAAATTTCATATTAAACACAAGGTTAAATAACTAATATATATGGTGATTCTAAACTAGTAGTCAATCAGGTCAAAAGAAAGTATCAATGAAAATTGTCTTATCTAAAGAAATACATGTTTAGAGTATGGGACTTGATTGATTATTTTGATGATTTCAATATTATTTCAATCCCTAGAGAAAGATATTAATTTGATGATGAACCAGTTTCATTTGTAGCTAACCTTAGGCCAAATCAATATTCCTAAAGGCTTAATATTGAATTGGTCCCATGTCCCTTTGTAATTGAAAATATTAATCATCTATAAGTGTTTAGTGATGACTATCATATCATTGAATTCATAAAAAAATCAAGAGTTTTTGAGTCTCATATTATTGATGAGGTCAATGAGAATTCTCTTAATGATGATAGAATTTATGACAAGATAATACAATTGAATGATAACATGATTCCCAAAGGCATGATTACCTTGGAAATACTTTTAAAAAAGATAAACTAGTTGAAACTCCTACAGTTACCAAGGTAAATGGGAAGTATTATAATGTAGTTGACATAGGAACTCAAGGTTAATCTCAGCTAGTAAACCTTAGTACAACATGCATAAATGTAGAGTCTATAAATGTTATATACCTACTGACTAAGTACAAGGATGTTATTGCATGGTATTATGAAGAATTTAAGATATTTTATCCTTGAGTTACCACCCATACCATTCACTTGAAAGAGGCTTATAAACCATTTAGGTAGAAGCAAAGACTAGTTAATCTTGTTTTGGACCATTTATTTATAAAGAGGTCAATAAATTATTAGATGAAAAAAAATCTTTTCTAATTAGACATTCTACTTGTGTAGCTAATATAGTACAAGTTAGAAATAAAAATAGAGAGAATAGATTATGCATAGATTTTAGGAAATTGAACAAATCTTATAAAAAGGATAATTATCCTTTACCATCCCTTGACTAGATGATTCAAATAGTTAGTGGTTCTAGCATGATGTCTTTGCTAGATGGTTTTTTAGGTTAAAATTAGGTACTTGTTAACAAGGAAGACAGAATGAAGACTACATTCATAATAAAATGGAGCACTTTTGCTTATAAGAGGTTGCCTTTTGGACTCATCAATGCAAGAGCTAATTTTTAAAGAGATATGGACCATACCTTTCAAGGTATCAGAGGTAAATGTATCATTATATATATGGATGATCTTACTATGTTCTCCAAGAATAGGGAAGATAATTTAATGCATTCACAATAAGTATTTGAATGTTGTCAAAGGTATGGAATTTACACTAACCCTAAGAAAAACATATTTTATGTAACTAAAGGTAATTTTATAGAACATTTGATAACTAGATATGTAATTTCTATAGATCCAGATAGAGTCAATGCTATATCTAAATTAGAATCCCCAAATAGTAGAAAAGAGTTAAAGTCTCTCTTTGGGAAGATCAATTTTGTAAAGAAATTCATTTCTAGTTTTACAGAGATTGTGAAACCTTTCAATGACATGCCAAATAATGATACAAAAGTCAAATGGAATGAATAAATGAAGAAATCCTTCAAGAATATAAAGAAAGCAATAGGATAGGCACCTAAGTTGGTAAGTCCTAACTTTATAAAAGATTTTTATCTTTATTCTTTCACTTCTAAACATATTACAGCAGTTGTATTAACTCATAAAATTGATATATATGACCGTCCAATTGTATTTATGAGTAATAACTTAAAAAATGTTGAGTTAAATCATTCCCTAAATGATAAAAAAGAATTTGATTTTGTTAAGGTAGTTAAAAAGTTTAGACACTATATTATTAGGAATAAAGTGTATGTTATATTACCAGACCTTGCTACCAAACTCATGTTGAATCAATGTGAATTAGGAGAAAGAAGATATAAGTGGGATGTCCATACTCTAGGAATATGATCTTGAAATTAAAATTGATAAATTGGTGAGGTGTTAATGATTAATTAAATTGATTGATAACATTAATTCAAGATTGAGCATCATGTAGGTTGAATAATAATAGTTTCATCTGAATGACTAATATGATGGAATCATTCATTTATTGATCAATGGTTCTTGTCTTACAAGACTAAATAGAGAATAAAGAAGATCTTGGAGGCTCAAATAAGCTCACTTCTTGATCAAGGATGGGTGTAGTCATATAAAATGCAAAAAGTTGGTAACTTGAGCATGTCTAAAGACACCCAATCCTTAGGTCCCTTATGTTTGATCTCATAAACCTTTTAGGCTTACTTTCACTGATTCCAAGTAATTCATAAAATTATAGATTTGACCCTAGTTGAGTCAAGACCCTTTATTTATGACTAATCCATCCCCTTAGGGGTCATCTACTAAAGAAAATAGTGCCAAGCTAGACTATAGCATTGGACCCTAGGGTGTCCTCTTTTTAGCACTCCTATCCAATCACATTTTGAGTGTAGGTTATCATTTTTCATCGATTCTTCTTGTTTATTATGTCAACCTAGTCTGGTTTCACCTAACCCATGACTAATAAATCCCTATAAAATCCCATTCAAAGATCATTTGGAAAGGGTTGGAAAATATCATTCAATAAATCAATAATATAAGTAAGAACACTCAAGAAATCTTCCCTATTCTTTATATACAACCATTCTATACACTTTCAAGCCAATTCAGGACACTATAAAAGTCCCTAATCATCTCAAACATACACATTTTTAGCATTTATTTAACTTAATTCACTATTGCACCAAGCACTCTTAAAGGGAGAACTACATGTGGCTTGATCCCTCTTAAGATAATTTTTATGTAGGCAACATTCCCATACATGAGGTGTGAAGCATGTTTAGTGCATAATACACACACTATCCCCTTTTACCCATTTGCCAAAGTTTCTTTCATTTGCATAGAATATATAAGTACATGAATAATCAACTTTATAGGGAGATATATTAATAGCGAAAATCTAAAAATTGGTACATAGACTCACACTAAGTAGGAAAATAAAACCTAGAAAGCTTAGATCTTGATGATAATAGAACTAGGGAATGACTACAGTGCTAGAGCCTAGGATGTTTAGTTTTGATGCTCTTATCTAATCAGGAAATGAATTCCAAGACCCTATAATAATGTCCCAGCCTTGTACACAAATTTCTAGACCCTGTCTCAGTTAGAAGAGTCTAGAATAAGCTAAATTTGATTTTCTCTCTCTCACTACTATTTTTAGAAAAGGTATAATTACAATTTGATATCATAAATCAATGGATTTAATTAATAATATTATTTACTAATTTTTCCTACTCAAACTTGTTTACTGAATAGGAATAAAACTCCATTATTCCCAAAAACAACAAATTATTTGGTGAACCTGACTTACTTCAAATTTAAAATTAAAACCCTAGAAAACCTAAGGTAAATTCCTAGCTAATTTTTCCCATTAATTAATGAATTTTTCCTTAAATATTAAAATAAAAAATTCCTCTAAAATTTTAAACATTTGTAATAAATTTTATAATAAATTTATTTCAAACCCTAGTTGCATACACTAATTCCCAATAATTTTCCAATGTTAATCTAATAATTTCCTAATTTTTTGCTTGCACATATAAATCAAAAATTTATCTCAAATTTTTAAAAAATTTAGTAAATTTTAAAATAAATTTATTTTAAACCCTAGTTGCCTACACTAGGTCCTAATAATTTTCTAGAATTAATCCAATAATTTCTTAATTTATTTTGCTTTCACATATAAATCAAAAATTTATCTCAAATTTTAAAATTTTGTAGTAAATTTTAGAATAAAATTATTTCAAACCCTTTGTTGCATCAACTAGCTCCCAAAAATTTTCCAATAATTTTCAAATCATTTTTTTAATTTTAAAATAAAAACTCACTTCAAATTTCAAAAATTCATAGTACTTTTTTTTAAAAAAATTCAAAACCTCAATTTCATGTACTAAGTCCCATTAAATCAAACACTTTCCCATAAATTTTTGAATTTTTACTTGTATACTTAAATTAGAAATTCAATTTCAATTTTAAAAATTCATAGTATTTTGCAAAAATATTTTTGAAAAAACACTAGTAGCATGTACTAGCTCCTATTTTTCTTCTTGAGGTATCACCTTACATGTTTGCAGCTTAGTACCCTTTTTGTGAAAATTCTAATTCACTATTTTTAGGATCTTCTATTTCTTATATTTAGTACTTTCCTTTTCTATCACATTGCCTATTAAAACTTATTGTAAAACATTCAAACACATTTCATGTTGTTTTCTTACTTTAGCAATGGCCTGATGTATTGGTTTTGATGAAATTAATAAAAGAGAACCTTAAGAACTCTTAACCAAACATCTAAATAATCAAGATGACATGCTTATAATTCTATAAGAAGAAGAACAAAAAGTGAACAATGGTCAATCTTCTCAAACCATAGAGCAACTAGTTACAAATGACACTATGTGGCAAATTATGTCTCAAAAACCCCCTATAGCATCCCAACATACCTCTATACCGTTATAGCTAGTATATCCCTATCTCTTGATGTGTTAGACCTTGTGCAAGAGATAAGATCTATTCAATACAAGGTTTTATATCCTAAGCAAGGTGACACTAGACCTCTATAGGATTTGGATTATTTTACTCTTTTACATACACCATTGGCATGTCACATTACCTCTACATCCTTGACACAAGGTTTTTTTTAACCCAAGCTTACACTTTATGATGGCAAAGGTGATCCAGAGACACATCTGAGAGCTTTTCACACAACATTCTTGGATTATGTACCAAATGACTAGATACTTACCAAGATATTTCCATGGAGACTAAAGGATTATGATTTAAAATGATTCTATAGTCTATTAAATCAGTTGGTTAATGCATTAAATCCCTTTAGCTGGGATGTTCCTAACACACTTTAGTATCAACATTAGTGATACGTTTTCATATGCTCAAATTTCTCAATAGAAATAATGATCAAATGAGCATCTCACAGATTATGTTCTTTAGTATAAGACCATCTTAGCCAAGATGACTAGCCCCATGGTATATTAAGAGTTAAAGGAAATTTTAGAACAAAGTCTTTTACCAACACTTTATGAATCAATAATGTTCAAAATATTCTCTTCCTTTACTGAATTGTGTCACACATTAAAGGAAAGAGAAGTCAAACTAATTTCAATACGTAAACTAAAGTACACTAATACATCAAACACACCTAATAAGAGTAATATAAAATTCCCATATAAGATTAATTTGAATGATACTAAAGGACAATATCAACCTATAGTTAATTCAAATTTATATTCTCCTCAGTGAATAGTTTTGTCAGCATCCCCTCAATGTACTTTTTTGCATCTTCTCCTCCATCCAAGCTGTTACAATAGATTTTGTATTATAATATCATATCTTTCCCTCTTATTTGGGAAGTTGATCTAATAAATCCTCTTTTAAATGGATATCATTAGTAGGCATTTTTTATCGACCATAGGGCCTAAGGCCATATGATAAATAGATGCATCAGTTTGAAGCACAAGCTATAGGACCTAATAGATTCAAATGTTATTGATCTTGGGACTTCAGTTGAGCCTCCACTAGAAATGAAAACACAAGATAAAGCATTAAAAATATTCAAAGGTCCATTTTCACAACATTTAAAATAGGATATAGGGGGCACATTAGGGGTTCATCATGTATATCATGCACATCTACAGCTAGATACATATAGGTCACCTTTAGTTGAGTTACATCCTTTAAGCAACATGATCAATGTATAAAATTCTAAAGTTATAGCTAGACATTTTATCTCCTTCTCAAAATAAGATATCATCAAGAATTATTCATATTATCATACACTCTTGATAAAATCTCACATTCATAATAAATTTATTCATAGTGTGCTTATTGACAATGGTTTCAATCTTAACATGTGTACCTAAACACTACTACAACATTTAGTTTATTCAGAGTGGGATATAACTCTAACATACATTATTATCAAGGGTTTCAAGGGGCATAAATAGAGTTCATTGGGTGAGATAGTACTTCTATGATAGGTTGGTCCTACATATGTGGCCATACCATTCACTATAGTTCCTAGTGAAGGATTTTTTGATATGTTACTTAGTTGACCATGGATTCAAAAACTTAGAGTAGTACATTCTATAGTTGATAAATGTGTGAAATTCATTCATGATAATTCGGTTTTTATAGTTGGTAGAATTCCATATGAGTTACCTATTGACCATTTTGGTCTAACAGGCCAAAAATTGGTCTCCTTCTTTCTTGGTTATTCTGAGCCAATTCAATTTTTGTTTTTCCACAAGTCTTGGAAATTTCTACAGACTCTATGGGAAGTTTCTACGGACTCTACAATTATTTCTAAAGACTCTATAGGCCTATTTATATGGACTTTGTAGGTGTTTCTATGAACTCTATAGGCCTAGTTTCTATGGACTCTACAATATTTTCTACAAACTTTATAGCCTTTTCTACAAACTCTGGAGGTGTTTCTACAGACTCTGGAAGTAAAGATGAGTTCCTGACACTTAGGTGTAAAAGGAACCATTCAAGTGTCCTTGGGAAGGGTAGTTTTAAACTCAAGTGCCCTTGCAGAGGGCAGGGAAAATTTTTAGAGGAACCAAAGAGAAGGCCAAAAAATATGGAATTCCTTCAAAAAAGTGAGGACAAGAATTTCTTTAGATAAAGTGTCTGAAGGAATTCCTTCAAACATTTTGTTCGAATAAATTCTTCGATAGAAAATCCCACAAAAAGATAAGGCAAAAGAAAGAATTATTTCTTTTAGACTTTTGTTTGAAGAAATTCCTTCAAACAAAAAGTCTAATGAAATTAGGGAAAAGTCGCGGGAGAAAAGCCCGAGAGAAAACTCTGAAAGAAAGGAAGCAAGTGAGACAATTCTTGCAAACATTTTGTCTGCGGGAAAAATGGTTGAAACAAAATCTTGACCAAAGAGGACAAAGCCTAACTAGAGCAAAAAATTTGAAGGAAAGGTAAAGGCCAAAAAAATTCCAAGGGGAGACAGGCCTAAAGATGTCAAAATCAAGCATGGTGAACTAGCCATTGGAAGTTCAAACACCTAGTGACAGGTGCACAGATGTCAAATTTAAGGTGGTGAAATAGCCATTGATTTTGAAAAAACTTAAGGACAAGCCATGAGTGAACTCAGTGACCTACCAAAAATATAGACTTGAGGGCTGAAGGAGATAGAGAAGACAAAACTAGGAAGAGACAAAGTGCAGAAATAGATAAAATAGTCTAGGTGGTGAAGGGAGGTGTCAACTCAAGGATTTACTCCTACAGTTGGAACAGTGCCTGCCAAGTGGTCATCAAATGGCACAAATAGTAAGAGGCATGGCCTATTTTCTCAACTTTGTATTTATGAGTAGACAAACTATGTGAATATCTGGAAGGGAGCAGTCTATTTGTAGAAAAGAGGTGTGCCCCATGCTTTCACATCAATGTTTGAATGCCAAAGTCAAAGTAGGAGTTGACACATCATTATCTATCAAGCAACTTCCTCTTCCCAATACTCTCAACACACATGGGCTAGCTTGTCAAAGGGTGCCAAAATTCTTTTCCAAAGGAGCACCTTTACTTCTTCTCTATATATATTGTAAACTTCTCATTTTGAGAAGGAGATCTTCTTATCCTATAAGGAAAAGCTTTGTCCAAAAATCTCTTGGGCTTGTAAGGTAGAGATCTACTAGATTTTACCTTAAATCAAAACTTAGATATTTTTTACCTCCATTTGAGCTTAAACTCATGCATATGTCTATTTATTATTTTAAAGTTAAGTCATTTTCTTTTATGCTTTCATAAAATGATTCCAGCATGTCTAGTGCATTATGAAGTTTCTTCTTCTGCAGGTCTACCAAAAGTGTCTATAGCAAGAATATAGGCATATGTGAATAGGATACCAAAGTATGTCTTAGAACACCTCTGGTAGTTCTTCCTCCTTATATCTCTATGGACCCCTAACTCACTGACACAAAAGAGTTTCCCATATTAGATTAAGTGTATGTCATCTTGTCCATGGTGAAAAGTGTAGGTTCAAGCTAAGTAGATCAAACTTTTTTAGTGTATCACCTTCTAGTTTAGGTCTGGGTTATGTTTTCATCATCCTTCTCCCTTTTCAACCCCCCTTTTTCCATTTATTTTTTAGCAGTAGGAAATTTAGGACCTAAAATATAAATCAAAGGGAACTAGCCCTTATCTAGATACTCTCCTCCCAATTTTTCCAGGCCCATAGGCAAGAGGGGAGTTTCCATTGTGACGTGTGGAAGGTAGGAGGTCAACCTCCTACCAAGGGTGCAATCCACTGCATCAATAGTTTTTGGCACACTAGTGGGACCAACTAGGACAAGTTTTGTCCAGAGTTGAGGAATTTTGGTGTGTTCTTCAACCAACCAACCTTTGGAGGCTTTTTCATCAACACCAATGGTGACTCCAAGTTGAATCAGCTGGTTAAGTAGTCCATGTGCCATCAAGAAATCTTATTTTTGTATGTATAATTCCATTGATAAGAATCATGGACTTTATTTTTCTTCATATGACTTTGATCAAGCACAAAATATTTATGGAATTGCCGCAAGTAGCTCTCCTAGTTTCCCTTCAATGATAAGGGAAGTAGTGATGGAGTTTGAGAAGTAGGTAATGGAGATTGATAGACTGAATGAGTAGTATAGATATCAGCAGGAGCTAATGTATAAAAAGGAATGCTTGTTCAATCAATCTTAGGCCTTGCAATCCATGGAGGAGGAGGTAGCAAAATGGAAGAATCCATTCATGTAAGGCAGTCATCTTTGTGTGCCCCCTCCTATTTTAAATAAATACCCCTCTTGTGCACCAAATCCTTTCTATCATATGGCACTTGCTAATTCTAGCTCATTCGATGCATCAATTGATCCTAATTTTAATCCCTTATACCTAGCTTTTTAGCACACCTCTCTTTAAGTAGCTCTTCCTGTACATGAGCAGACCCTCCCAAATCTTCCCCAACCTCCTCAAGTCTTTCAACATGATCTCCAAATTCCAAGTTAGAAGAAGGAAAATCATGAACCAACTTAGGACCTTAAGGAAGACAAAATTGTTGCTTCTTCCCAAGGGAAAAGTTCCAATACCAAGGTCATGAGCTAGAAGAAAACAATGGAATCATGGGGAAAGGAGGAGGAGAAAGGTTTTTCTCAAAACCTAAAAGAATTCAAGGCTACTCCTACTCATGATGATGATTGTGACCTCCAAGAAAGGCTCTTCCAAGAAAATATAGCCAAGAGAATTGCAGAGTTGGAATCCATAGTGAGATTCCTCAGCCAATGTGTGATGGAAATGTCTTAACACATCCCATCTACACACCTTGAAGAGAGATATCAGGACACACCTGATATAGATGAAGTGCTATCCAAATGGAAGGAGGAGAATCATTCAATTCTAGCTCAGGGACTACCTCCTCTTCCACATGGTTTTAATCATCAGCCTTGGACTTCATCCTTTCTCAAGGAGGAACCTATTTTGTAGGAGGCAAGTGAGGAAGAGAAGATCTAATCTTTAGCTACCCAAGAAGCTATCACAAGCAATAATGAGGAGGAATTCATTATGGATGCTCTTATTAAATACATCATCAACAATGGAGAAGACATAGGTCATGCATACATGTAGATGTTCTAGAAATATGAGGAGGAACACAATCATGGTGAGCTCTCTCCCCCCTTGTTTGATGAACTTGCTTGTTACTTTAATGAGGAAGATGACCATGTCATGGAGCCTAAGTTAGAGGAGGATTTGATGGATATCTTTGAATAACTAGAGACTCTAATCCTTGAGTAGGAAAAGGAGAGGCATGTCCATCTTGAGGACAACTTTAAAGAAGAGAGCTTTGGATAAAAGGGTGATGTTCTGTGGGATGAGCAATTAGTTTGTGATTCCATTTTAGACATCACAATAGTCACCCTTCTTTGAAAAAGCCATGAGGGAGCAAAATATGAGTTTGATGGGATCTTCAATGGAACATAGGGGAATAGGTCAAACCATGATACAATACAAAGGGACTATGCATATCAATGGGCTTATGGTGATGAGCCAACAGCCTTTGATTTCTTGATGAAATGCACTAGCATGAAAGACCAATATTCAACAAGATTCCAAGAATAAGAAGAGTACATATATGTTGGTAGCATGTTTGATTCTGATCCACTCAGATGTAAGCCAATCAAGGTGGTAGGAAAGAGGAGTAGGTCACCAAGTCTCCATTCCATTCAACCACTTGTCTAGCACCATAAGTTTCCTTGCTAGGAAGGGGACTTAAGAAATTTTCCCTTTGATCCAGGATGGAGGCAAATATACCTGGTTAGCTACATATAATAGTTTTCTTTTAGTTTCTTTTCCTATTTTCCCTAAGTTATATTTATACAAGTAGTGTTTTTATCCTTGTGTGTGTTTTCCCTTATGTCTGGGGTAAAAGCTTCATGATTTATTCTTGGATCTCTCAAGGCTATTGTTAAACTTTTTTCAAAGCTACATTTTGACTCTGTGCCTAATGGATTTTAAGGAAATTGGTTTCTAAGCATAGCAGGCATGCTTCCCCTAGGAGTCACCAATTTGTTGACCATTTTGGTCTAATAGGCCAAAAATTGGTCTCCTTCTTTCCCTGTTGTTCTGAGCTAATTCATTTTTTATTTTTGCACAAGTCTTGAAAATTTCTACGAACTCTGTAGGAAGTTTCTATGGACTCTACAGAAAGTTTCTACAGACTCTAAAATTGTTTATACGGACTCTTTCGGCCTATTTTGATGGACTCTACAGGTGTTTCTATGAACTCTACAAGCCTAGTTTCTACAAACTCTATAGGATTTTCTATGAACTGTGTAGGCTTTTCTATAGACTCTGTAGGTGTTTCTATGGACTCTACAGGTAGAGATGAGTTCTTGACGCTTAGGCATATAAGGAACCATTCAAGTGACCTTGTAGAGGGTAGTTTTGGACTCAATTACCCTTGCAAAGGGTAGGGAACATTTTCAAAGGAACCAAAGAGAAGGCTGAAAAAGCTGGAATTCCTTCGGAAAAGTGAGGATGAGAATTTCTTCAGACAAAATGTCTAAAGAAATTCTTCAGAAGAAAATCCTATGAAAAGATAAGGCAAAGGAAAGAATGATTTCTTTTAGACTTTTATTTGAAGGAATTCCTTTGGACAAAAAGTTTGAAGAAATTTGAGAAAAGTTGTGGGAGAAAATCTCGAGAGAAAACTTCAAAAGAAAGGAAGTGAGCAAGACAATTCTTACGAACATGTTGTCCATGGGAAAAATGGCTGAAACAAAAGCCTAACCAAAGAGGACAAAGCTTGACCAAAGTAAGAAAGCTGAAGGAAAGGAAAAGGCTAAAGAAAATCCAAGGTGTGACAGGCTCAAAGATGTCAAAATCAAGCACGATGAACTAGCTGTTGGAAGTTCAAACGCCCAGTGACAGGTATGTAGACATCAAATTTAAGGTAGTGAAATAGCCATTGATTTTGAAAAATCTTAAGGATAGGTCATGAGTGAACTTAGTGACCCACCAAGAAGATATCCTCAAGGGCCAAAGGAGATAGAGAAGACAAAACTAGGAAGAGACAAAGTGTAAAAATGGATAAAATAGTCTAGGTGGTGAAGGGAGGTGTTGACTCAAGGATTTACTCCTACAGTTGGAATAGTACTTGCCAAGCAGTCATCAAATGGTACAAATATTAAGTGATGCAACCTATTTTCTCCACTTTACATTTATGAGTAGAAAAACCATGTGAATATCTAGAAAGAAGCAATCTGTTTGCAAAAAAGAGGCACACCCCATGCTTTCACATTAATGTTTGAATTCCAAAGTCAAGGTAGGAGCCAAAACAACATTATCAATCAAGCAACTTCCTCTTCTTGATGCTCTCAATGCACATGGGCTAGCTTGTCAAAGGGCACCAAAAGTATTTTCCAAAGGAGCGTCTTTAATTTTTCTCTCTAGATATTGTAAACTTCTCATTTTGAGAAGGAGATCTTCTTAGCCTATAAGGCAAGGCTCTGCCCAAAAATCTCTTGGGCTTGTAAGGTGAAGCTCTACTAGATTTTATCTTAAATCAAGACTTAGCAATTTTTTACCTCCATTTGAGATTGCACTCACACATGTGTCTATGTTTTATTTTTTTGTTAAGTCATTTTATTTTATGCTTTCATAGAATGATTATAGCATGTCTAGTGCATTGTGAAGTTTCTTCTTCTATAGGTCTGCCAGAAGTGTCTACAGCAAGAATAGAGGTGCATGTGAATAGGCTACCAAAGTGTGTCTCAGAACACCTCTGGTAGTTCTTCCTCCCTGTGTCTCTATGAACCCCTTACTCACTAACACAGAAGAGTTTCCCATATCATATGAAGTGTATGTTAGCTTATCCTTGGTGAAAAGTGTAGCTTCAAGCTAAGTAGATCAAATTTTTTTGGTGTATCACTTTTTAGTTTAGGTTTAGGTTCTATTTTCAGCATCCTTCTCCCTTTTCAACCCCCCCTTTTCCATTTATTTGTTATCAGTAGGAAATCTAGGACCTAAAAGATACATAAAAGGGAGTTATCCCTTATCTAGAGACTCTCCCCCAAAATTTTGCCAGGCCCACAGGCAAGAGGGGAGTTTCCATTGTGACGTGTGGAAGGAAGGAGCTTAGCCTCCTACCAAGGGTGCAATCCACCATGTCAACATTACCACTCCCCACTTTAGAACCATCTACTAGTTTGTAATCACTAGTTTTAGTTTCACCACTAGTTTTAATTTTGGCACTAGTTTCAACTTCTCCTCTAGTTCAATTCATATTCCACTTTATATTTAGACATATTTGAGGCATCCATCACCAGTACATAGGGTTTATACACCTCCATAAATTCAAGATTCCAGATATTTTCAAGCTATAGTAATCACACCTAGAGCAGTTTCATTGAGATCTCATACATCTATACATAGAGCACACGTTCAGAGAGCTCTCCTACTTCCAGATGGGTCCCAAAGAGCCCTATAATTGTATCCAATTTTAAAATTTATAGAGGGACCACATAGTTGGTTTCTACTTCAAATATTTCAAAACATTTATATCATATATAAATTTTAGAGCCACCATCTCAACATTTTCATCATGCTTCAAAATCACACATGATTCCACTCCTTGATACAGGACACCATGATAGGGAGTATCACATGTGACTAGTTGGTTAAAATCATTTCTCATCAACATTAATTATTCATAGTTTCTTTTTCATTGATTATACATAGTTTAAATTTTCCAAAAATACAAAAACAATATAACATTTCAAAATCTAAAAACATGTAAAATGTCAAAACACCAAAAACATTTAGAATATATGTATCATCCATGTTTTATACTACTACTATTATGCTAAGACTTAGATTTTCTATTTCATGCTTTTGTATGTTGATTTATCTACATTACAATGTTTTACTTGATCTTCTTTGAGTGTGTGTAGTGACATCTAGCTACTTGATTGCTTCACTCTACCTATTGAGGTAGCATCCTACATCTACATTCAAGACACACTTCGATATACATACCCATTAGGGTAATATTCTACATGACCACACATCTATATTATGTTATTCCTACACTTCACATTCTAAGTTATCATGCTGATGTACATTACTTACTAGATTACATAGATTACTATATTGACATTTCACTATTATCTAGCACTTGTGTATCTCTTAAAATATACCTAGTATTGTAATAAAAATTTATTGCATACTTTCACTCTCAATTTGATTTCTTATATGTGATTATATCTTTCTAGTTATTACATGCTTTCTCTTCTTTCTTAGCATATATTTTTAGATTGCATTACTAGTTCATATTTGTCTCTTGTATGTGCCTTAGGACATTTTCCATTGTCCTTATCTTCTATTCATGTGTGTTCCTTAGGACATTTTCCAATGTCCTTTTCCTGTAATCCTCTATGTGATTGTGGCATCCATGCCAACTTGATTTTTTCAATTGTATATATATATGGCATTTGAACATGCCTTGTACTCTTTTTCTCTAATTTGAGTGACATGTACCCATGTACCTTGTTTGTGTATCCCCTTAGCCACCCTTGTATGTATCTTACTTCTTTATTTGTGTGTTTTATTACTTAATTGCATATTTGATTTTTACAATGTCATGATCTTTATTATGGATTTTCCTATTCTCTTAGATGTCATGATGGACATCATGCTCCATTCCTCCAAATAACAAACTATCAACTAAAACTTAAAATTATAGTTTGGTATATTTCACATGCTATTACATTGTTACACCTATTTGGGTATACCCCTATTAATTTAATAATCTCTCAAATCAAACCATGTTATATCTTGAGATATCTTTTTGATTATTATTTCTATATCATGTATATTTCTATCTTAACACACTTGCATGGATTCTTATTATAAGTGAAGTCATTATAGGGTATATGTTACTAATTGGGGTTTTACTATAGAGATTAGAGATCCTATCAGTCAAAAAATCTAGTTTCAAAACAACCAAAATAACAACTACTCATCAAACCACTCAGAACAAACTAGGTAGATAGTTAAGATTCCAAAATAGTGATCATTTTTAGTGTATGACAATAACACTAAGGGTAGACTATAACATATGATACTATGGTGTCTATTTTTAGTTATCTTAAATGAATATTATAAAAACTATTTTTTCCAAAAGTAGGCAAAAAGTTAAGTTCAACTAAAGTTTTGCATAATCAGACCAATTGAGATCAATATTTTTTAGTATAATTTTATTAAAGAATCTAAATATATGGGGCATCATCCATGGCATAATTTTCCCTCACTTATAGTTTTAGATATGGTAGTTGGCATAACTTTCAAGATTAGAATCCATGTTTGAGACACCAATTATTAGGGGTAGATGTCACAAACTTTTGCTTCCTTTTTTTTAGTTTTCAACATTACCCATGCATTTTTATTAGTTACATGCCTTATTCCATCTATAGGTGGTTGGTATCATTTCAAAGTGTCTTTCATATAATCCTAACCTCCACATTCTTGAGTACCTAATTTCTTGAGTGTCTTCCATATAAGCCAAATTTTTAGTTTGAAGTGGCTTTCATACAAGCCTAATCTCCATCTTTTCCAAGTTGGCCAACATTAGCCTAGTTTACAGCACACATTTAGCTTTCAATTCCACATTATCATATTTTTAGATCATTCAAGGGATTCATAATCCATCTCATATGACATAAACATTCATACATACTGGTATAAATTTATAGCTTCACTTCATAGGGCAATGATGTAGCCAAAGGACTAGCCTTTGTATTCTTGATCCACCTATTCAAAAGGACTAGACATACTACACAAACATTAAATATCACACACATGATCATCTAGCTTAACTTAGTAGGTGATATTGGATCCAAAGGGCTAACCTTTACATTCTTGAGCCACTTTCTAAGGAATTTATAACTCAACTCTATTCATGATATAAATTTTGGTACAACATCATCCAACACATCTAGTATTACTCAACCCTACTCAGTACCACAACAAGTTTTGTATTGGTTTGTGTATCTAATTAGGTGTATTCATTCATTTCTCTTCCTCTATCTTACTCATCATTTTACATTCTTCTTTTACATTTCATATAATAAGAACTTATCTACTCTTTTTTCCCTTTCACATATTCATACTTACACAACGTGTTCTCTATAAACTATCCAACATTACTCAACATCACACAAATTTCATGGGCTTCACCTTTATAGGTAAGTTTAAGTATGTTTTCTATTTTATTTTATCCTAGTATTTCACTTTGTTGCATTACTAAAATAAAAGCGGGGGGGGGGGGGGGCAAATGTAGTCATATAAAGCGCAAAAAATTGATAACTTGAGCATGGTTAAAGACATCCAATCCTTAGGTCCGTCTTGCTTGATTTCATGACCCTCTTAAGCTTACTTTCACTAATTCCAAGTCATTTGTGGCCTTCCATACTTAACGCCAACTAAGTCAGGACCCTCTCTTCATGACTAATCCATCCCCTTAGGTCTCATCTACTCAAGACAATAACACCAAAGTTAGATAATAGTGCTAGATCCTAGGGTGTCCCCTTTTTAGTGCTCTTATCCAATCAAATTTTGAGCCCAAGTTATATTTTTTTCCTGATTCCTATTGTTCATTATGTTAACCTAGTCTAGTGTTATCTAACCCATGACCAATAGATCCCTATAAAATCCCATTCAAAGATCATTTGGAAAGGGTTGGAAAATATCATTAAAGAAAGCAAGAATATAAGGAAAACCACTCAATATAACATTATATCCCAAGGTGTCTAGTTTTAGATCTCCTTTCCAATCAAAAAATGAATTCCAAGATCCTATTTTTTATTGTATCCCAGCGTTGCACATAAAGTTATAGACCTTGTCTCAGTTAAAATAGTCTAGAATAAGTTAAGTTTGATTTTCTCTCTCTCACTCCTATTTTTAGAATAGGTCTAATTACAATTTGATTTCAAAAATCAATGAATTTAATTAGGAATATTATTTACTATTTTTTCATACTCATACTTGTTAATTAAATAGGAATAAAACTCCATTATTCCCAAAACTAACAAATCAATGGGATAATTTATAGGAATAACTATGGAGTGTATTTGAGATGCATTTCAAAGGAAAAATCAACTAAAATCTTAAGTACCTTTCATGAGAAACTTGGGTGTGGGCACCCCTCTAGGAAAATAATAGCTTACAAAATCCTAAAGGTAGGATATTATTGGCCAACCATTTTCAAAGATGCTCACAAGCATGTCAAGGAATGCCATAAATGCCAAATCTTAAATATAAAGGAACCTAAAGGAATTATTCCCTTGAGGCCAGTTTTAATTAACAAACCATTTGCTCAATGGTCTTTAGAATTTATAGGGGTTAACCATAATTCTTTAGATGGACATAATTATGTTCTTAATACCACATATTAATATACAACATGGATATAGGCAATATAAACAAAATAGTTTAGGACTAAAGATGTTATCAAGTTCTTAAAAGAGAACATTTGTACTAGGTTTGGGACACTAATATCATTGGTTTGTGATAATAGATCAACATTTACATCTATAGATATGACTAAGTGGGCCTATTATAATAAAATATAACTTAAGTTTTCATTTAATCATTATCCTTAGGGTAATGAAATTTTAGTGTCTACAAACAAGAATTTGATGAAAGCTATTAAGAAGTCTACAACTCAACAGCCAAGAACATGGCATAAATTATTGAAGTATGCTCTATGGGAAAATATAACTAGAGTGAAACAATATCTAAAAGCATCACCATTTCTTTTGGTATAAGTAAAAGAACCAATCTTTTTAATTACTATCAAATTGCCAACTTACAAATTTATACAGGAGTATATGGAAGGAAATCAAGAATATGCCAATTCTAGGTTGCTTAATATCATCCAAATGGAGGCTACTAAAGAATAAGAATTTGTTAATTTTAGTAGACATCAAACCATTATAAAAATATGGTTTGGAAAATATTCAAATATCAAGGTGTTTAGATAGGGAGACCGAGTTCTCTTATGGGACAAAACATCTGAGCCAAAAGGGAAACATGGAAAATTCACTCCTTTGTGGACTGGCCCTTACCAAATTTTTGATACATTGTGAAAAAACACCTTTAATCTCAAAGAATTTTATGGAGTAGAGTTCACTTTGTAAACCAATGGGTAGTATCTCAAACATTAATTCCCTATTTTTCCACCTCATGTCTTTATGGAGTAATTTATAAGATTAGTTAGAGTTAGTGTAGTCAGGTTTAGATTAGTTTCATTCCTATCCCTTATTTTTAAATAGTGTTTTTGAATATTTGTTTTCTTATTCTATGTCTACTCTCTTTGTTTTATTCTCTAGCTTCAAATAAGTCTTTTCCAAGATAGGTCTCTAAGCCCCAAATCCATATAAATGTTCAAAATAACTTCATAAAACAAGAATGTGGATATGACTCTTAAACATTGGTTGATCATGGATTTTGTAAATTTTGAGCTTAATGTTATGTTTCTAATAAATTGATGTAGATTAATATCTAGACTATTTATTCCTTAAAAATCTTAAACCTTATTTTTATCTAAGTTTGATTTCAATAAGGATTGCATATGTTTGAGTGAAAGTTTGAATTATTATAACAAAGTCATGTTAGCACTTAAAGAACATTATTGCCTATGATGAAGTTTATGACCAAGTATGATTATCTTGAAAATCAAACATTTGATAAGAATCCTAAACACCTATCTAATTTTGATTTCTAACCTTTGTTGGAAAGCTAAATACAGTTGAAAAATACAAAAATAAAATTCTTATTGAAAATATAAAAGTTTTATGAGCAAAGGTGATTCTAGTAACCTCCACTGGCTTTATAGATGCCTACCTAGTAGTAGAGAAAGGCCAAGAGTGGAACTAAAGGTATCTCTATTAGGGATATCAATGTCTGGATGGAGTAGAGAAATGCTCAAGCCTTCCCTTTTTATAAATCATGATTCATAATGAATATATATATATATGATACAAGTCTATGTTAATGATTCAAGTCATGAAATCCAGATGGTGTTCTTTGAATCCTAATGGAAATCAATAAATGAATCAAAACACACATACAACATGACTAATTTTTGATACTTGAACTTAATTCTACATTTGTAAGATTTATTTTAATTATGAATTGATCTTAATAATGGTACTTTATCATGTGTAATTATTAGTCTAGTTATTATTTTGAACCAAGAGTATTTGAATTCTAACATTAAACAATATTTCACCTAGAAGTCACCATTTATTGATGTCAACATCCCCCATTTTTGAAAAATGAGGACCCATGTTAAAATTTTGCAAATTATGCTATGAATTAGGCATTCAACTTGATTAGACTGCATTATTGAATATCATGTTGTGATTTAGCTTACATTGACATGCTAGAACAAAAGCTTTATTTGATCTTATATAGTATTACTAACATTTGGCCCATGTGTTTCCATCTTACATTATCAATGGATCTTCATAATAATGAAAAAATATTAATTTATTTATGCTTCAATGTTAATTTTAACATTAGTTGGTTAACTAATATGTTCCCATTCGAGTCATTATGTTAACATTTGGTCCTTATTTGATTAATTGAATCCAAGTTTAAATAATGTTCAAAACCTTAGTCTAAATTATTTTAGTCTAAATCCTTGTTAAAATGGATTCATATTTTTAATGGGTCACTTTATTCCATCTTAGTCTTAGTTTAATTTTAGCCTAAGTTTTGATCAAATTTATTAATTCATTAAAACTTTAGTCAAAAATTTATGCTAAGTCTTTATATGTCCAGAGCCTTTATTCTTGATTTTACTATTTGTAGGTATAAATTGAACACAAGTTTGCCAAGTGTCAAAACCTCACTTGATTATATCAAAGATTAATATGATGCAGGTGATCCCCAAAGTCAATAATTCAAAGTTCCTTGAATCAAATATTGATAGTGCATATTCTTATGTATAAATTCTAATCGATGATCTACATTGAAGACTGAGGTAAATAAGTCAAGATAGATCAGTGGCATGCATTAAATCAAGCAAATATAGATCTAAGAATGATCATGAAGTCAATATTTAAAAGGATCTAGAGATTGAATGTGATGGTGATGAGTGTCAAAATCATGGAGTATGGGGAAAATATCAATGGCCCACTTGATCGAATATACAAATATAAGGTCAATAGCTTGAATTTGATCTTATGTTTAATAGATTAATAGTTCATGCTTCATCATGTAGATCATAGATCAATGACATGCATTCAACCATACAAATGGAGAATGATGGTATGAATGGATTCAATATGTTAGTAAGCCTAGATTACATACAAGTCTATAATATGGCATAAGAGTGTTAGTTGGATGGAAACTATTATTAGGGTACAAAAAATACATATGGAGTCACCAAGTGTCACAATCTAGGAAACACATATCAGAGATTAATAACCATGTTGAAAGTGAAAGCCAAGATAGTCTCAAGGAGATAAATAGATTGAATTTGATCAAATTTCTATAGGGCACAAGATGAGGACATGTGTTCTAAGTGACAATGGCCACACATTAAAATTAAATAATCTATAGGGATATGAGATGCCACATAGGAATACATGTCAGATAGAAAGATTTTGTGGACCCATGCATGTGAAGGTATAAATACAAAATCAAAATATGATTTGGGTCAACAAAGCACATACTTAAAATTTTAATGCCATCATTAAATCTTAGTTAAACCCTTCAAAAAACCTAATATGTAAAAAAATCCTTAGAATTATTCTCGCATTCACTATTTTGAGCCAAAAGAGAGACCAATAATCAAAGTTATTCAAATAGTATAACCATAGATACATAAGTGGTTAATTTACATTTATAATTGGACCATTTATTTAGAGATCTAACAATGTCAACTTTCTGACCTACTTAAAAGAAAGTAGTTGAATTATACCTATCATCAGATGTAAAGGGTAGAGAATTCAAAGATACAGAGTTCATGGATTATTCATTAGATACTAGAGATAATAATTTATTGATCTTGTCTGGACTATTAATAACTAGGGAATTTTGATAAGGGAAAAGGATAAGTTGCTCCTAGTTAAGAGATTATATGATGACATCATGGCAATTTAGATGATAAGACTCCATTATGCTACCACCAAACTAGACGTATTACACTATATCGATGTTCTTAGTCTTATTCTTAAAGATGCTAAAATTGACAAGGGTATGCTTATTCATGAACCTAGTATGAGGAAACTAACATATATATCCCACGTTGCCTTTGAATCCTATAATAAATTACCTAGGCCCCAAATAAACCTATCCTCTATTAATTTATGGGCCCATAAACCTACCATGATGGACATCCTAGCTAAATGGTTAGAAGATGATAAAAAGGTCATTATAGACCCATAAAAGAAAATCCTCGTGAACTAATTTAGACTAGGAGTCTGAATGATTATGACCATGTTGAACAAGTTATATGGATTTGCACATACTGCACATGTGGAACCAATATGGGTTCATGTGGTATATTTCATTATATAATAAATGGTATTACCTCCTTTAAGTGAAATCATTAGTATTTCCCTAAGCAGACAAATCTATTATATAAAAATTAATAAGAGGACTGAGTTCTTCATGACGTTATATTTGATAGATGCCTTGTGTGCCACAACCAAAATCCCCAACCAAAGAGAGTGGTATCTCAATGGCACCCAATCTATGCTCTAATATTACTCCAAATTGTATATTTACAAGTATAAGGACCATATATAATTCATCTATGATTGTATATATCTTGTATTTAGCCAAGCCATCAATGGTATCTCCATGATGAAGATAAGTCCTTTAATCAAGAATTTCATTGAGATAATGGGTGATATCTAGATATATATTGATTGCACCATTATTATAATAGAGGTAAATTAAATTTCCTCCCTTAAATGGCTAGTACATGTGCCTAAAAATTTGGTAGAATAAAATTTGCATATCAATTATTCAATGGAATAGATGGGATCTACAAGACCAAGAGGAAGAGACTTCTCCATGGTTTTCACATGACAAATGGAAAAATGATTTTTAGATAGTGGGACTAAATTTAAGATTATTCAAAACATAGGATTTCCTTAAATTTGTAGATAGATGGCTATATATAGTGGGATCCTTAAAGTAGGGTAAAGGAACACTTGAAGAACAAGGCATTCTAGTTGTGTCTTATAAACATGAACCTAGTACATTTGAATTTATGTACACTAAGGCATCCGCTTATTATGAAATTGATAAAAGGCTAAAATAACATAATAAAAATACTAAATACATATTTTTTAAGGGATTAGAAGATTGAATATAGGTGGCAACTTGGTCCTAGATAATATCATTTGGTCATTTATCCTCCTAAGAGGAAAGTTGAGACTGTAATTGTCTCAAGGGAAAAGAAAGCAAAAAAGGCCATCACTCCCCCTTTGAAAGATATAAACCTATTTAGTGAGGAGAATAAAATCTATGGGCCAATTTTACTTGAATGGTTCATTTATAAACTAAGGATGGAGAAGCTTCCTAATACTTATCACCCATGGGTTATAGTAAAGACTAAAAACATCCCCTCATAATAAGAGTTAAAGCCTTAGATCCTAGAATTAAAATATGAAGAAGAAAGGAGGCTTGATATTCTAACTCCATCAGTATAAAAAATCAAAATAAATGTCTCAATCAAAAATATGGTCTAGTATTTAGTGGGAGTCAGGTATGATGTAACTAATACTGGCCTATAAAGAGTGACTGAGACATTTGCCATGGAAGAAGGTCAGGAGGTTGTACATCAAAAGGTTGAGCCTTTAGTTCACCTAACTTAAAAGAGGGAGTAGAGACTAGGGGAAGCCCCTATATTTGAATAATATGTCCTTGAATTAGCCCAATATTAGTAAAAAATGCTACATGCTACCATTAAAGGATTAAAACAAGAGAAGAAAAATCTAGAGGAATAATCTATTGTGTCAGCACCAATGGACATTATTAATAACTTTGAAACAAAAATATTTGTGACATTCAATTCTTTGAAGGCAATAAATTACAAATTGGACATATTGAATAAATAAAATATCATGGATCTGAACTAATTCAATCATTGAAAAGGTTCTGATAAGAAAATAAAGGCATTAATCAAGATTCTAATGGAAAATTAGATTTGTGAGCTCAAAATAGTCAGTCTATCACATTTAAATATGTCCATTAAAATATTTATGGATAAAATTAGATATATCATTAAGTGGTCAAAAGGAATCAAAGGTCTCTCAAATGACTTCAAACAACTGGAGGGCAGAATGGTATAGATACTAGTAGGTTTGATCAAGGATTTAACAATTTCTAGTCAAACAGGCTTGATAATTCATGAAATATTGTATCATAGGCCTAATGAGTTCATATAATATATCAAAAATAAAAGCAAGGGTACCATAGGGGCTGGCAACAAATGTATTTTAAACTTGATTTTGATAGAAAATGAAAAAATTAGTAATGTTAGGAGCATTAAATAAGCCATGGATAGAGCTAATGAAGTCTTCAAATATTTATTAGGGCAAGAAGAGAAGATATTCATAGATCCAATCATCAATCTCAAGTTGATTGATAAATAATATGCCAAATCCATGAAGATATTTGAAAAAAAGTAAAAGTCTATAGCTATAGGGACATCTCAAAGTCAACTAAGTTGACTTAGAATATTCTTATATATAAAAAACATGTAAATATTTGAAAATAATTAAATATTTTGTAAAATCATGTGCAATGTGTAACTCACATAGGTTATAGGTCAGTCATATTTGAAAAGTATCATTGGTTCTAGAATATTTGTAAAAGGAAACTTGACCTTAACACTTGTTTGATTATCATTTGATAATGACTAACTGACATACCCCATAGGTTTTTATTTAAACCTATAAGATAGGTTATTATCATTTTAAAAAGGAGGAAGTTTTGAGAGCAAAACTATTTTGTAAATTTTGGAGAAAGTAATACAAGATAATTCTATGAAGATTGTCTTTTTTTGTTTATTTTTTTATTATCATTGTTGCTTCCTCATATCTTTGTTCTGATGTTTATATTTAAATTGCTTTTATGAATTCTAGATGTGCATGTATTAATGTAGAGTTGTTAATTTGAGATTTGCACTAGGTCGAATAAAAGTTGTTAGATTCATTATAATATCATTGCTTTTCTAGAAGAAGTGCAAATGCAATTTTCTTATTTAAGTAGATCTTTAAAGTGAATCTAATTTCTAGTCTACATGTTATCAAATATCCTTATACATTTGCCTAGCATATGATAGGATTTGTAATTTGGGTAATTTCATGTCAAATGCTTGTTCGAAGATGCATATCGTTGATGAAATTTGATTTTTGTCAAGGTGTATAGATTAAAGAATAGAAACATCCTTCTTTCTACCTTACCCTACCTATTTTCTTATTTTTTGATTAAATCATTGTAGTTTAATTTATTATTGTTAATATTCATACTATATTAGAGTTTATAATTTAGATTCTGATCATTATTCATTAAACATAACTAGAATAACTTTAGATTATTCACAAAATTTTATGACCATGGTTGCTCCCAGCAACCACTTGCATTATTATTTTGTGAAATAGTTAAATAGCTTGGTTGCTCCTCCACCACAAATCTCAAGAAGATCATAAATAGAAACTCATGAAAAATATTATTGAAATATTTAAATGAGATGTGTTTTCAACACTATGAGAACCATGTGATAAATTTACACACATCAACATAATGTTAACTAATTTAATAAAATTATGATTTTTTTACAATTAGTGTTAATATATATGAAATAATGGAAATTTCCATATAAATTTTTTTTGGAAAGAAGATATTAAAAGAATAAAAAGAGAGGAAAATGATTAAATTTAGGAAAATTAAAAGAATCAGATATATTAAAAAATAACTATAAAAACAAATCTAAATTATAGAAAAGGGGCTATGCCTATCTTATTAAGGAAGGGATTTTTAGAAAGAAGATCATCATAAGAATTTTTCAATATAGAGAAAGGTTGAGTGGGAGAAGGTGAAACAAGGTTTAGCAGAAGGAGAAGTTAGAAGTGAACAAACATCTTTATAGGTAGGTCATGTCATTAAAATTATGATTCTATTTATATAATTTCATGATTAGTATTTGTGTTTTTGGTGTGTGATTATTGTAGGATGCAATTATATTCATTCTTATCTTGTTTAAGTGATAAATAAACTCACTATAGAGAGTAGATTAAATGGATTAATTAACAAAAAGTCAACTAAAAAAGATAATTATTATATTGCAAACCAAAACTTAAATCTAAAAAGTAGATGCATAGTAGAGGGTATGACATCAAAGTGACAACCAAGGATTATAGGAGCTTGAATAGAATCTCAAAATAAGAAGTCATCAATGCATTAGAATAATCAACCCTTATTTACATCTGATATATACTAAAACATTACAGATATAAAACAAGTCATAATAATAACCTAATTTAGCATTATGATTAGAAATATTAATTATACAAGAGATTACATATTATATTTGGTAAAATGTTAGCTATAATTTAATAAGTAGACCCAATTGAGCATTATAATTAACAATGTTATTTAAGCTAGTTTGGAGGCAACATGAGTGTTCAAGTTAATACTTAAACTTAGAAGATAAAATAAACCTATAGAGATTGGTTATAGTATTACAAACATTACTTATGTATACTCTCTTATTACAAATCTATATTGTTCTAATGCTTCCATTGGGCATTGTGATTAATAATTATAGTTATGAAGGAGACTACACATGATATCTATCAAAACTTTAAAAATAAAGTAGGTCGTAGGAAAAGAGATACCATACATACATACATACATATATATATATATATATATATATATATATATATATATATATATATATATATATGTATGTATGTATGTATGTATGTATGTATGTATGTATGTATGTATGTATGTATGTATTTGATTGTTAATATTTTAGTAACATTGAGTTTCTACACATGTTATAGATTTATACTTGGTAATAATCTATGGCATATTTATTATAACTATGGCATCATCATATGACTTTCTCTCACCCTATAATAGTGTATTATGTTGTTATAAGCATCATATTTGCTCTAAAATAAGGTAGTTAATATTATTTAGCAGCTTATGTAATAGATGTTTTTTCCAATTATTATATACATCCTTTATTAATTATGACATGATTTCCAACATTTTTTAGTTTATTAGATTATTATATGTTTGAATTAATTTCAATTGAATTCATTGCTTTGTATGTTCAATGTGTTTAGTTTTATAAAGTCACTATAAATTTCTTCCATCCACAACCTTTGTCATTGTTGAAGTCACTATAATATTCTATAATGATTATTGTTATATTATGCTAATTCATTTTAATTCTAATGGTGTGATAAACTTATTAATTTATTGTTGTATTAATGTTAGGAAATTCAATTGTGGCAATTCTACATTTTACAATAATGAGTATTATTAACTTTATTATTGGTGCCACTTTAAATTATGATTATGGCTTGTTACTAGGAGAAGTAGCTTAAATTATGACATATATATTAGTTTTTATAATTCCTTAAAGATAAGTTGAAACCTTATTGGGATATATCTTTCCTTCTATACCAAAAATAAGATCGTTGAATCCATAGTGCTTTAGTTTCCATGTGTTTATTTAAAGAGTATTGAGGACTATTTAAATTAAGGGAGAATTAAGTATGGTATTAATATAAATACTAAATAAGGAAAATATTTTTAAATATTAATAAAAATATTTATTTATACTATGATATATTTGCATATGAATGAGAATAATAGCCAAATCTATTAATAGTAATAATATGAGGATGAAGACCTAAATTCATAAACTTTCAACCTAGTCTTAATAGACCTATGTAAAACCCTCAAAATTTACTAAGCATGAGTACTAGATTATAAAACATAGTTATTATTTTTGATATCTAAATAGTTGAAAACCTCACAAAAATCTCCTTAAAGAATATTGATATATGTAGGTGCTTATATGACTATAATGTGTACATGTATAGAGAGATGTATTATTATGGTTATAGTTCCATGGGTGGGTTATGAACTATAATAAAGAATTATATATAATTAAGTTAATTAATACATGATTTCAAAGACCCTAAACATAATCATATTCTAGTTTGGACTACTCTATGGTTTCTGTGAACTGAGTTTTTTTTTTCTATATCTAGTTGTTGTATATGAGTTTATGTTTCCTTGGTTTTATGACTACTTTATTATCCTAATTGTGATACTTAATATTTATGCTTAGAAAACACTAGAATATGGTAATATGGGTTATCATAGGGTGTATAATGTTTGGAAATAAATTATGATATCATAATTTGTAGTTAATTATGTATTTTACTCAGATGGTATTAACTATAGTAATTATTTCTAGTATGGTATAGAAAATACTGTAAGATTCATTCATATGTTTAATGAAATAAGTGTATTCTCCTATGTTTATCATGTATACAATGTTTTTTATTTTAGGATGTAAATTATATGAATCTTTTGGTTAAATTGTAATTCACCAATCTGCATTATTGATACTGAGTAAGGAGTGAGATGGACTTCACTGACTTACTAGCATCATAATCAAAGATGAAGGAAATCCAATCAAGTGGTGTTTATGGATTTGATTGATCTATAAATCACTTTTATTTAATATTATTAAAACTTTTGGAAAATTATGTTTAGTGAGACATTATCATTTCATGAGTATGATTTACATGTTTATGTCATATCTTACAATAGATCCAATTTTCTATGATACATTACATGTTTAGTTTTATAAATCATATAACACATAAGTACTTTCTTGTCTCTCTATATTCCTGTGCCATCATTATCTCCTCATCTATGAAGAGAGGGCTATTTCTTGATGGGATTAGTATGAAGGATCATTGGTCCATGGTTGGTGTGCAAAAGTGCTTGAATGATGTTCTCCCTCCCCAAATAGTACTACTTATTGAGAAAACACTTGAGATTACCTTGTAAATTTGAGTTTTGGAAGTATTCTCTGGGGGAGCCATGTATATTATATCTACATTGTATTGTATTGTACTTGTTATTAAATATTTTCATGAAGAGTTGTAATTACTTAATATTTTATATTGGCATTAATGGTTGTAGGGTTATATTAGTTGTGGCTAAATTAATTTAATTATTTTTTATATTTTTATTATAATGTGCTATAATGATATTAGAAATCAATGTTATATGATGTAATATGATTTGTTTTCTATTCTCATGCTTGAGTACTTCATATGATCTTTTTTATATTCTTGTGGTTTAATCTATTTTTTGTATATGTGTTTAATTAAAAATATCATGTATTTCTAGGTAGATCCCATGAGGATGTTACCGTCTAGTGATAAATTGATTCTTTGTCTCTTTCTTGGTAGTGCATAGGGAATACCCCTTATTTTAGAAAATTAGCAATTATATCAAAATTCTCAAGGATCCTAGAAACTCAAAATATATATGCATCATGAAAATATTTATATAGTTATTTTGGCTCTTCCCCATTCATGATGTGACTAAGATGATCCATCCCAACATTTTATCTCTTTAGATTGATGTTGATGCAAAATTGAAATTCTTGAAAGAGCATCATCCATATTAAATTTCATCTTCTGAGCATAGGCTTATTAATGAGGTAGCACAAAGCTTGATGATCTATGAGAACTTCAAATGGTGTCCCAAGAAGATAATGTCAAACTTATATAGTGTGAACACTATAGCAAGTACTTTCCTTTCAGTTGTCATGTAATTCATTTTTACATCAAAAAATTTCTAGAATATAAAATGTATGGGGTGGTCTAGTCCACCATATCATAGTTATGAAAGCACAAACACTGAATGTGATATTAGAAACATCAAGGTGTACATAAAATGGATTAATCCAATTTGGAAAGATGAAAATAAGTGCATGACTAGTTGATGCTTTAGTTCTATGAAATATGCTTGATACTCATAAGTCAAGACACTTTGTACCTTTTCATAACAAATATTACAATGGGGATATCATGGATACATATCCCTTCATGGACTTCTGATAGTAACCTATGTGGAAAAGAAAGGATCATACTTTCATGGATTTTATTGGTGGAGGCATACTAAGAAAGACTATAATTTTGGCATGGTCCACCAAAATCCCTTCACTATACACCACATGGCCTAGTAAGACACCAAAAGTGGTAAAAATAAACACTTTTTCAAATTCAAGGCAATGCATGGAGATTGTAATCATTATATCATATATAAAAAACTTAAAAAATGGTCCTTAATTAAAAATAATACTACCCAATCATCTAAATATACTTCTAAGAATTTGTGAATGAAATCCTTAAAGGTAGTCACCACTACTCTGTAAAAATTTCAAATACATTATTAAGTCTAAAAGGCATTACCTTATATGCAAAGGATCCCCATTCTATGACAAAACTATTTTTATCTCTATCTTATTTTGTGATGGGTATTTGATGATAGCCTCTAAACCCATCTCTGATGGAGCAAACTTCATGACCTATGATAGATTCCAAAAATTCATCTATGAAGGGAATCAGAAATGGATCATTCACACATGCATCATTAAAAATTTGATAGTTACTACATAATTTGATCTCCCCTATTTTCTTAGGTTATATTACCATGATACTAATCTAATATTCATTCTCTACATGATAAATTGTACATGCTTCCTACATGTTATCCAGTTTGGCCTTTGCTTTTAACTTCATGTTTGGATTCAACTTATACAGCCTTTTCTTGATGGGTCATGTACACTCTTTGAGTTTGATATGCATTTCACAAAGGGAAGGATATACTCATATAACTTCTAAAAATTTTATGGTTAACACATATTGATAATAATGTAGGAGTTGCATAACTTCTAAAACTTTAGATTTAGTCCAATAGTCACCTATATGTCGTAGTTTAGGAATCTCCTCTCTTCTTATGCTTTCCACATGATTGTTAATAGGTTTCTAATAAATCATTCACTTTTACTTAGAAATATATTCTTTCATCATTATTTTCCCTTCCTGATTTAGAATATGTATGTTGTGTAGCTTTTCTTCTTGAGTGGGTTCTATGACTGGATACTTTTATGGTTATGTTGGTCGTTCAGGTTCAAAAAAAATAGTTAGATCAATATAACCATTAGTATCTAAGTTTTAGTTTCCTCCTCTTCATTTTGTATTTAATAATATGGATACATAATAAATTATCCTTCCATCATGGTAGCTTTATATCTTTATAGTGTTGTATTTAGATCATGGGCTAGTTTTTTACATGTAGTAGACTTTGTTGTGGTGCTTAAATCCTCTACATAGCCATGGAATAGGAAATGTTTGATTTTTAGTAGTGCATTATTGACAAAAGGATTCTAATATTCAAACATAAAAGTTAATATAAAGTTTCTCTACATCTGCTCCCAATTATTTATCTACCTCTTACACTCTTAGTACACATACTAGGTGGACGGTAAAGGGGAAAGTGTGTAATGAATGATATGAACCTAGTACCTAGGTGCCACTCATTATTCAATCCAAACCTTAACACATTTATGGATATGGATTTTAGGTCACTCACCTTCCTAAAAGTAAGTCCAATTACTTTTGATTACCTATGGTAGCTAAAATATGTTATTAATTAGTTCACATGCATCATCCCAATCAAGTTGACCATCTTTATAATTTTCCACCTTGTTGATGAAACTACCTTAAAAGTGTAATTCAAGGTTTTGACCCACCGATTGATCATAGGCACATGAAATTTTAGATACAAAATGAATTTACTAATATCCTTAATCACATAGTGTAAAGGAAGTTATCTTTCCATGGTAAATACCATTCTCATAGGTCAAACTTCATGATCACCATGAGCCCAGTTGAGTAGATGCATATATAAGTTTCCACTTATAGATGAATATATTTATCAAGATAGGGTTAATTATCTAGTTAGCTTTGTATAATCATGCATATGATCATCTACTTGGTAAATAAATTAAACTTCTTAGAGTAGGGGATTTATAAGACATGGATGCACAATCATCTATGACAAATTGAGGTGTTAATGGATGAGTAACTACTAGTTTGGGCTTCCATTGATTAGATGTGTTAGAATTTTGAGTGATTAAATACTAATCTTGAGTTTTAGTATGATCATACAATAAATTATACTCAACTACATTTAGAGCTTTTGGTTTCTCCTTAGAGTTTACCTTCATTCAATTTGTTTCTTGTGTGACATAATGTGAATCTAACTCAGGTAGAATGATGTAATATTTGGGTGCCTTATGTAAAGGAATGACTATAATATTATCTCCTTAATGTGCCTTTAACTAATTTTGCATAGTATTGATAGTAATCTAACTATCATATCCCTATTTCTTGCCAATTAGTCTAGGGTAATGAGTTACTACTATCTTCATATCAATGAATTCAAAGTCACCTCATATGCTAAGTTCTATGACTTTCATCTCAATGTCTTTTAATCAGCCAATGGGTTCAATTTTTACATATTCTGTTAAACTTAGAGTCACCAACCTATAACTAAGAACTAGACATTCAATCACCTCCCTCCCATGTATACCTATGGATCATGATATCCATGCTACCAAAATTAAAAATAACATTTGGTATTTCATATCCTACAAATTTAGTGTCAATTAATTCATCTACATCTCATGGATTCTTTGGTTTACATATCAAACCAGTTTTTATGTCTTGTATTTCCCTTATTGTGCATATTCTAATTAATTATGTATCAAGTTTATGACATTTTAAGAAATGTCTTCATTACATAGTATACTTAGTAACTTCAATTAATCTATCAATGTAGTAATATCTCCATCTTAACACATAATGCATACAATATAACCATAAATGTGGGCATCTATTTATGTAACATCTCCTTTAGTAGTATTTTGGTGTTAAATATTCTTTAGCATCTAGACAAATTCATACATTAGCCCTTTTTCTACACTCAGGTCTAGGTATTTATCCCATTCCACTTTTTAGATTCCCTAGTCCTTAGGCATTTTTAGATAAGGTAATCCTTTCTCTACATGTTGGTATCTTCTAACGGTGTTCAGTAGTGCATCCTCCTTAGGTTGTACATTCACCATGTTAACATTATTGATGGCCTTGTCCTTTCATTTCTTTTCCAAAACAAGATAATTTTCTTTCTTGTGTTACTCATATACCCTATAATAGGTGCAATAAGATTATATTTAGGTATTCAAAGGGAATTTATGTTTCACATAGTTACAATATCCACATAAGGAACATTGCAAAGGAGGGCATTGATAATTTTTTCCTCTACCACCTTGATAACCCCCTCTGTAGCTGCACCTAGATCCTCCTTTGTTTTACTAATAACCTCCTTTATAACCTCCATGTTGCTTCATTATATTCTAGTGTTGATTATATTAGGTATTATCTCCAATCCCAAATTTTTGTTGCATAATTGGTGGACCCCAACTAGTTTACTACTATTTTATCATTCTTGGATTCCAAAGTGTTGAGTACTAGTATTATGGTGATGGTGGTATCTAACCCAATGAAGGAGGGGTCTATCTAACCAAACCTTGAGGCTTGTACTGAGGTGAACTGGGAATCCATTGTATACATACTTGGTTCACATAACCCTTATCAACCTATGGGTTTGGAATCATTTACTTTAGCAAGGACACTTTAGAAATTATGAATACATTATTTTTAATATCTTCTTTGAGATCCTATAATTTTTTTCATCGTGATTGTGTGATTTACAAAAATTATAATAAAAACTATATGAGGTTTTGACATACTATTATAGGATATGGTACTAAATTATTATGTTCCCTAATAATTTATAGATTTCATATAACTCTAGCCTAATCTTAGGATAATCATTCTTGTGATGTACTTCTTTCCCACACTCTATGCACTATAAATTGAGCTTAGGTTTATTTTCTTCATGATATTTCTCCATCCTCTTCATAAAATATTATAATTTATTTTCAATCTTATAACCCACTATGGGAGGTTCCCCATAATCTTTAATTTTCTCCTCTCGAAGAGAAACAACTCTAGCATCTACCTTAATAGCATATTGGGTCTACACTATAAAAAACCTGATCTTAGAACATAGTACCTCAACAAACCATGTATCTTTATCCTTATCTTCTAAGGAAAACTCCACCTTTTTAATAATATGTGATAACCTATGATCATATTAATACATTGATTCTCTTAACCTCTATCTAATCTCCTTTAGGTTTTTAATAGTTTGACTTGTACATTTCTTGATTTAAAATTATATGATGATCCATTACTTAACCTATTGTAGATTTGCCCAAGCATTATCTATATGATATATAAATTCAAGTACTCTTCCATTCAATGACATGATTAATTTTCACTTCTTTATATCCTTATTGATAATACCCTTCTCTTTTCATCTCATCTCACATGTTAGTAAGTATTGCTTAGGGTCTATAGACCCATCATATGTCACCAAATTAATAAACCAATCAAAGTACCCATATTATAAACTAGTATCAAATGGATCTACTATACAACTATTACAATAAGAGGCTACATTTTGTGCAATCCTACTTTCACATTAAGAAGATTTACTTACACATTGAGTGAGTTTGTCTGTGCACTCTACTTTTCTATATTTTCTACTTTTCTTTGCTCAGTTTCAATGAACCCTATGGCCTTCAAAGCCTTATGAATTGAGGCTATTTTAATTTTAGTATCCCATCAATTTATTTATTTTTTAAAATGGACCTTCCCAAATATTGTCTTATTATCCTTCTAGTTTAAATTTTTTACTAAAATATAACAAATTGGGTTATAGGGACATGTACTCTTCTAGTGAATGATTATTTCCTATGATTTCTTCTCTTTCCATGCTTGAACTTATGAATTATATACGAATTCAACCTACATGTTTTATTAATTATTCATATCCTTATTATGTTAATACACATTCTTATATTTTCACACTACATCTATCATCTAACTGATCTACCTCTACACTATTCTCATATTCATCTTCAAACATCTCTTCATCCTCTCATTCTTTTTAACTTCTCTCTTCCTTCCAACATTCATATTCTTCTTTCATCTATCTTAATTCATCCTTAATTATTCATCTCTTTATTCTAGTTCATCACTTCTTCCTAATCATTCATTAACTATTTTAGTATTACTCTTAACTCTACTCATAGCTACCTAAATAATTTTCTTTTTACTCCATCTATTTTGTTATCTCAACTCACATTTTAAATCTAGACTCTTCTTCCTTCATGTATCCATTATATATTTAGGTTTAATCCTTATCTTCTCATCTAATCATCATTCACTATCATGTTGCACATAACCCCATATGCTCAAAATGATTACTACATATTGACTGGAGTAAGCACCATGGCCTTATTCACAACCAACATCTTCATTAGGATAAGTAGTTGCTACAAAAATTTCCCTTAAATCCCTCCAATGAATAAGTCCTTCATAGCTTTGAAATATATGTATCCTTTCACTAAAAATCTAGTTATATATTTGTATATTATAGTATTAACCCAATGACCTATTTTTCTTGTTTAATCATTTTTTAATTTCTAAAACTGATCTATCTTTTCTTCAATCTAGAATATAGTTTCATTCATCTTTGGTTTAAAATTATAACACTCCAACCATGGTAATTAGTTAGCTATTAATTGAGGAAACTTGAACTAAATGATTTCATAAATTTCTCCATAAATATGCTTTTGAATGATCTAATATGTGGTAAGACTAGTCCCTTTTTATTCTTCTTCTATGAAATTACATATCCTTTGGTATAACCATATCTCAATATATGTCTTCCCTGTTAACCATCTTAGCATAATTTTCCCCAAAAAGAGTTTCCACACTCACCACACAATTATTAGCATAGATTCCTAAAGCATCAAAACATGTTAAGGATGAGGATAGCTCTGAGATACTTCATGTGTGTTTAATAGTTTATCATAAAAACTTAGGAATTTGGATGATAGAAATATAAGAAACATTAATTATTATACATTATTGAGGAATTAAGAGCAACCATTATTATATAAAATAAAATAATTCATTTAAAATAGTTTAGATAAAAAGTAAACAAAACATTATACATAAGAACACATGCAAAGAACATAAAAAAAATCATATAGGTAACCATAACTAGATAATTTCTATCGATATTTTCTAGAAGTGGAACCCTCTTCTTACAAATAAAAGTATACATATACATTTCTAATCTGTGACTGTTCATCTTCTTCTGATACTTGGTGCCAAAAGTGGAGTCTCTTCATATTCTATCTTATTATTCTTATGAATATAAGACAAAATAAAATATAAAATGATAAAATTATTGTATAACTCACGTATATTTGACAAATATATTGCAAAACTTTAAAATATGCATTTTTATACCAACATAAGACTTCCCCTCATCATCACAATTGATTAATCTAACTTATATTTGAAATAAACATCCATCAACCTTCACCTATGGGTAAAAAATCTACATTCTTTTGGGTTTGAGGAGAATATCCTTAAATAGTGTGAATAAATTTCCATTCATGTTTATGGAACTTTGGATATGTTTCTCTCACTTCAATTAACTATTTCTACAATGTTCCTCGATAAATTATTACTTCATGCATATTATCATCCTTTATTCATTAGTTTCCAAGTTGGTTACATTAAATCTAATTGTGCCTTGATTAATAAAGGGTTAATTATTTATGTCATCTCCTTTGGCATCATCAAAACCCTTGGATACTCTAAATATAATTATAAATATACCTAAAGAACATGCCAAGGATATGATATAAGAAAAATTCATCCTTTTCATTATGTTTAACTCCCTATCATGGTCCCTCCCATGAAGGTTAGAATTTAGGTCATGATTTTCCACTTTTCACTCTTAAATTTAAATATTTATTGGTCAACCATGGATGTAATGCATGAGATCCATCATCTCTTCGACATGTAATTGTGTCAAATTTCCCCATACTAGTGCTATATAAAATATTAAAGGTGATAGTAACCCTTGGAATTTTAAATAATTACAATTATTATTTTTTTTAAATACCTACCATTGAACCTTTCCCTATCATTCCCTTTCGTGAAACTCAATAATTTAATTATCACATCAATTATAATAGTGATATAGTGGACACCTTGAGCTTATGTAAAACATACCACCTAAGATTTTTTATTCTAATGATGATGAGATCAATTAGATTACTCATAATATTAAATAATTAGATCTCCCTTATTTCATTATCTCTTAATTAACCCCTTATTTTCAACCTTGTTCTCAATATAAATCTACTATAGAGTTTCTCTCTTCGATAGTTATGAATATAAATTTGACTCCCAACTCTCCCTTGACTGATAGAGTTATTGATGCCTTACATATAAATATACATACACATGATTATGATGATGTATATTCCCTATATTACCCTTTCTTAGTTGGATATACCCAAGACAAGGACACATGAATTCTTCGCTATCGATCTTCCTTATAGCATTCTTATGTGTTATAGATACTAAAACATTTTATATAACATCTTTATATTTTAAAATTAAAAATTATATATCATGTATTTAAACTTTATTTCTAGACCTTCCTAATTCTAAAAGTCTCACATTCCTATCCTATTATACACTTGTGTCCCATATAGGGACACCTACATCAATACAAAGTGTTTAGATTATTATCTAGTATGCATACCTCAAAATTCATATAACTTGATTTTTTTTCAAATCCAATGAGTAAACCTATTTTTTATCTAACATTTCTATGATATATTTTAAAAAGGTGATATATAAGTAAAAATATAAACATAATCATTATGAATCTCTAAAATACTAATTAAGTGCATATTTAAGCTCATTCAATCAATTGTACAACTGAGTTCTACTACCCTATTCCTTCCTATTTTCATATAAGTCATATGAATAGCCTTATGATAGGTATAAATATTTCAAATAGTATTCCATGAGAATTATTTATCCTATTATAAGAAATATAATTACATTTCATTAAATATATCATATTTCACCATTGTGCAAACACAATCCAACACTTAGGGAAGAACTAAATATGTTTGTGGTCCTATTCAAATTAGTGGCTATGTAGATAGTTTACATTAATATAGAGGTCTTTGAGGTTAGATTGAATTCATGATCCCATTAACCCATTTTTAGTAAGATGAAAATACCTATGGTGAATATCTAGGTTTCTGATACATAAATACTCATCTATAACCTATGCACACAAATAAAACATATCAATAGAAAGGTGATAGAAACTCTAAAAAGTTATAGTATATCATTTATAAATATAGTGAATATTTTTTACTATATATATCCATTGATATTAGGACACTTGATTCAACTTAAGTGTCTCAAGGCTAATGCAAGTGTCTAGGATTTTAGAAACATTATTTCTAAAATATGATGACTAGACCTTGATCTTGTTACTAATTGTTTCCACCTCTACATATCTCTTACCCACTTATGCATTTGTATATAAGCTAATTTTTATATCTTCCTAATGTTTATTCAATCAATTTACTATTTTTAATGTACTTTATATATTTATCATAATTCAAACTATTAATTTATCTAAGTTTTTAATTAATTAGCCTAATTTAGAATAGTTGAATTCATCTTTGTGTTTATGATACTCTACCCATTAACCTTATCCCCACATTTATATATTTAGGGTAAAACATTTTGTGAACCTAAAATTTGAGTCTTATCATGAAAATCTTAGCTTATTATAGGGTTTTCAACATATTAAGGTTTTTTCTTTCTATTTGTATTATATTTGTTCCATAATTTATATGAAACCTTGGCATAGTTCTAGATTAGGTGGAATTTCTATTGACCATATTTAGCTTCCTCTTGGGCCACATAAAATGTCTGAAGTTAATACCATGTAAAATTATGATTTAAAAAAAAATTCTAACTAATGATAATGAGCCACAAACTAAAAAAAAATCTTAGAAGATGAATATGATCTTTAGGATAATGAAACACATGATCATAATGAAAATTAAAAGTTGACCAAGAACAATTTTAATATATTGAATTATTTTGAAAAATAACTCTTGATAATCCTAAAAAATATCTACAAGATCCTTAATAATATATTGGAAACTAAAAATGTAAAAGACATATATGAACTAAACCTCCCTATGAGCACACCATTGATTCCTACACCTAGTGGGTGCATGAATTATGTTTTAAAACCACTATTACTTCAAGACCAAATTCCTATTGCTACATCTACCGTGGGGTTATTTAATTATTCAAATAAAATATAATTTTCAATACCTACATCAACACATCTATGTTTTTCTTCCCCTTTTATGAATTTATGAGTATCAAATCTAAATCCCAAAAGGTTTACAGTGAAAACTCTTCTCCAAGTTATAAAATGTTTGGAAGACAAGATTACCAATATTTAATAAAATAATTTAAAGTATACTTATGTTATTAATTCATAGGATGTGTTACATAATCCTCTTTCACCTAAAATATCTTTGAACCCTTTTCCAAATAGTTTTATTTCAATTAAGTTCATATTCTATTAAGGCAAAGGTGATCTTGGACAACATATTCGATCTTGTTATGAAACATGTCTTGATTATGCCTCCAATGATAAAATTTTGACCAAATTATTACCAAGGACCCTAAAACACTATGTTTTATGGTGGTTCTATGGTTTACCAATTTGATCAAAAAAAACATACAAACCTATAGCAGATCAATTTCTAGTACGTTTATTTATCATCATCACTAAAAATGTCATATGCCCAAATTTCAGAGATTAAACAAAGAATCAATGAACACATTAAAACATGTGTTTTTAGATACAAAATAATGTTGGCCAAAATTACAAATCCAATAGTAGATAAAGAGCTTCAAGACATCTTTAATCAAATTTTTTTGCCCCATTACATGAATCCATTTTTTTCAAAAAATTCAAATATTTTGATGAATTATACCATATTGTTCAAGGTCATGTAATGAATATTATTTAATTGAACAATATTAAGTATATAACTAATAAGAATACATATACTACCAGGTTTCATACCAAACTAAGATATAAGGTAAAACCTAAAAAACATTAAAAGGAAGTAACCATAATGGTTAATACAGTGTCACAAAAATCTATCTAGATCATTAGCTAATGTAAATAAGAGAAATTTTACACAATTACTTGAGTCTCCAACTTTGTTACTTAAGAGACTTTTCAAGTGTCATCTCATATCTCTTACTCCTCATATAGAGATTGATATGAGTCAACCTCTACCAAAATGATATGATATTAATGCATATTTTGGTTATCACCAATGCCTTATGCATTATACAAATAGATTATATACATTGAAACATAATATCCAAGATCTTTTTGATAAACAACAATTTATCTTTGATGATACTTTAAAGGATTTAGAATCATAACCTGGTGACTATCAAAACCAAAACATTTTTAATCATACATTATATTATAATTCTAAGAAGAATATATAAGTTCAAATTGATTATAATGCACATCCTCATACACCATATTATGGGCACCCATTATATGGTATTATTGGCACTTATACATGCACAATAACTCTTATCACTTGAAGTACTTCTATAACATTTGATGATAATGATATTATGGATGATGACTTAGATATTTATTCATTATTTATTTGATCATACCTTGATAATCATCATATACATAGTTTTATGATTGATAATGATGCTAGTAATAATGTATGTACCATGGCATTACTTACATATTTTAGATATACACAATGTGATTTATACCCTTTGACCAATGTTGTTAGAACATCAAATGGGACATCACATCACATTATGGGTGATATTTTTTTACCCTCATCACATGTGGTTACTAAATTTTTAGTTATACTATATATGAGAGTCTATGTTATGTTATTTGGATGATCTTGGATACATAAACTTAGCACAATTGTTTCTAAATTACATGGGTTTATTAAATACATTTATATGGTGTGTTTTAGTGTGTTTTACATTCATTTTATGAATTTATCTTTATAATGTTTTATTTTAAATCTATATTTATTTATCATTTTACATTTTCATTCTTTTTTACCATGAATTTTCTCACATTTGATAGAAAATAATAACAAATACATCATACATCATACATTTTTTCTCATAGCATAAGAACCCATAAACACATATGCTAGAAATAAAATACATCCATATCAACAAAAATTATTCATGAAACAAATATATATCTCTCCTCTCATGGTAGAATGAATGCCCCACTACCATTTTTCCACCCTAATATTATTAAGTTATATCTTGAGTGCCTTAATAGGTACTCCTATCCATTATACACTATGTCACTTCCTCAAATGGTAGGCCCAAAATGTTGGGACCACCATTGAAACTATAGGGTGTCATGATATAAACTTACTAGATACTCAATTGCACATATTAGGTTATATACATCAATGGTAGTTCCTTGTGACAATATAGCATTATTTCACATAAACATGAGATGTCCATGATGTCTATACATCCAAAATTCCCTAGTAGTGTCACCAAATAATTTAATCACACCACATTATCTATAATGCAAGTGTATGTGTTATAGTCATGAACAAATGATCACATGTCCACCTTTGTACCCTTGGGAGGGAATCATACACAACATAGGGTAACCATGCTAGTATATATATTAGGATCCACTCATAAATCTAGATCTAAAAAAAATAACATTCCCCATTGTCTATTGGCCTCTAGTCAAAATACCATAAAAGTAATGCACTATCTACACCCAAATAACATAACCTAAATCATAAAAAGTGACCTAATCCAACATAAAGAGGCACATGCGTATAATATAAAAATCTAATCTCCCATCCAAATTGTGACAAATCACTCACATTATTATAATTCTAATCAAAACCTTATAAAAATCTTGAATAGTGTATATATATACATAAAATAATCATATGACCAAACCTCATTATTCATACCTATTTGAGTTTATCACCCATATAGACAAGGATATCATATCATCATCTGACTCATCCATCCCTATTATTTTATACTACTTCATCATGTATTTATACTACTATATCAACCATCCCTATTATTTTATACTACATCACCCATGTATACAATTTTTTTAACCCTAAATTTAGACCTGGATCCTTCTTAGGTGGATAAGATTAATAATATATAAATGAAAATGCACATGGGTGATAATAATATATATATCAAGCTAATTAAATTCTAAACTTAGATACAACATATGTTGAATTTATTAAACCGAGATGGGATAAAGATATAAAGTAGAACTATGATAGATATGGAAATGGAAAAGAAATAATGTACTTAGTTTTTTTTAATTTTTGATTCAAACATAGTTCTTGAAAAGGCATGAATTATATCAGAAAAGGATTATAAGACAATCATGAAATTTAGGATTGAGTAGCTCTAGAGTGACATACACTAGCATCAACCTTAGACATTATCATCAACAATACTATTTGAAATGGATGTAGGTGTCATGTATAGAATACCTAATATAAAAGGATTTAACCACTTAGATGATTTTAGGTTTGTCTTTGCCTTCACTCTATTGCATTTAAATTAGGGTCATGGACTATCTCTCCTTGTCAAGTAAAAAAACCCTAGTTTTTCCTCCTCATATTGGTTGTGGGAAAATGTATTAATGGGAAAAATATGTTGAGCTACCCTAAATACCCTTTTATCAATGACTGATACCTACATAACCAATACTTTAATGAAGGCCTCAAACTAATTTAGCTCTCACATATGTGTTGTCTTATGTGTGAATCATGAAATAAGTAGAAATAAAGTATAATAGTGACATATCTTGTAACATAGAAAATTAGGATTTTAGGCTACTCCTTCATTGTTTCATACCTATGTATGTATTATCCTTATGAATGATATGAAAATATGATAAAATAGGGAAGATTTTATTTATCGAGTGCTTGATTTAATGCTTTGATAAGTTGCCCTAGTTTGTGTTAGGTATTTTTATAGGTTGTGATTGAATGAAGAGTGATTGTGAATATAAACCACTCTTGTCAAGAAATATATTACATTAAATAACTTAGTTTTACCATTTTAATATGTTTCATTTTCAAATTAGATGACTTTAGGGAATTGGATACCTATATAAGGGTAGGATACTACCATCGATGTATGTATTTGGGATTGATTCTTCCATCCTAGTAGCTATAAAATAAGTACAAGTTCAGAACTTATAAGGCATAAGATAAGCATATTGTAAGCATTCTAGGTAAGATAAGATGTTTGGTTCAGCAACATAAGACTGGTCAGACTAAGAGATAGGCTAAGGGGTACAAGATAGAATAGATGTGAGACTTTAAAAAGTAAGAATGGTCTAGAACTGAGAGGAATATCCAAGGTCTAAGTTTTTTAAGTGTATAAGACTAAGGTGATACATAATTCATAAATATCATATACATTTCCCATAATTTAATCTATTAATTAAATTATTGGTTTAAAATAGAATGAATACATACCTAGGTGTGTATAAAACACCTTGTCTTTATGTGAGTCCAACTTGAGTTTTTTTTTAGCAACTAACCTACAGCTAAGATAAAGTTATAGTATATAATAAATGCATATAATATGAAATTAAAATCATTTTACATTATTGAAATTGAAAGAGAAAGTTTTAATAGTACACACATGTATTGATACAGCTACCTTGCCTATTGGTAACTTGATTTTAAATATGTATCATTACAAATCAATAAAAATGAGATTAGGAAAAATATATAAATTTTTAAATTTCATGTATCTAAGGATATAGAGATATAGTGAGAGGTACATTCTCCTAACCTTAGAGAAAAGGTGAGTTGCCACCTAATAGTTGATATTAACTCAACCATGCAACCCAATCATACTTATAACCTAGTGATCATGAGTGAACAAAGTTAATTCATACTATCAAACTAGTGAGGTTAGATGATAAAATTAAGGCCAACCTAAAAAATTTGTCAATATTGAGTGATTTATTTATATCAACTATACCAAAAAGTGAAGTAACTACTACATTAGATTGGCTCAATATAGTCCATAAAATTTTGATTTGGTGGGTAATGGAAGTATCTGAGAGTGTTTTAAAATATTAAACCAATTTTTATTTTTTGATATTAGGCACACAGTGAATAATGTATGCACCTTATATATGTCTCATGATAAAATTATGTATAACAATGGTACTAATGTATACAATTCTACCATAAATGTGTATCTAAATCATATGATGGTGTGATTTCACTAATTTATAAACTATGTAAGTATGGATAATATCCTTCCAAAGCATTCCCATACCATAAATGGATAAATATAAATAACTATATAAGTTTAAATGTATATGATATGTTTCCAAAACATGCTCCCACTAAATTTGGGTATGGAAAATACTGAATAAGTGAAGAGAACATGCTTCCAAAATATGTATCCACTAAATTTAAAACTATGAATGTGTGGAAGCCATGTATATATGACATGTCCCAATTAAATGTAAAATTATAATATGTGTGGAATCCATTCCTGTATAACATGCCTAGACTGATATGTCACCCTTTATGGTGAAGGAAAAATAAGAATTGGTAGTTATCTCAATTCAAAAGGATAAGACAACTTAATAATTTATGAATAGAACCATGTAGCATATAGAATAACATGTCTTGGTAAATGTATAATTAAATCACATAGATAAAATTAATCATATGAATTCCTAATATGTTTGATAAATATCATGGCAAAATCTAGATAGAAATAAGGCACGCTCAAAAAGCAAGTAAAGAAACACGCACACACTCAAAATCAAGTCAACATAAAATGGTCCTAAGATAATTCAAACAAGAGGAATGTTAAGATTAAACATAATATATGGAACATAACTTATTCAAATTTCCACAAAAATAAGAATGACATATTAAAATGTCCATACAAGAAATAATTACATTTGTCAATGTCAAATAAATCAAGCAAATGCACAAGGGATAAAAATAAAGGAGCATATTCAAATTCTTGACCAAGAAATAAAATAGAAAGGAAATACAATCTATGAAGTTAATAAATGAAAAAACTATAATAAACATATCATAATATCCCATGGATAAAATGTGTTATAAAAAAATATCAAGTGCATAGTATATCAAGTACCCTGTATAATATATAATCATGTATAAAGGCATGTGTAAGTACATAAGAGATAAAACATGATAATTAAGAAACCATATAATGATATAACATTTTCATATTAATATCAAAGAACTGGATTCCCCTAATGTCCATATGACATGATTAGAGGGAAGGCCCAACATCTAGAATAGGAATAGATCATGTATCTATGTTTGCATCTATCAAACTCAAGTAGAATCATGAAAAACGTGTATGTATAAGTAATTAATATTTTATACATCAACATGGAACTAACATATAGATTCCAAGGATCTAATATAGTATGTAGGTTGTGAAAATGTTTTGGTAGTTTTAAATGTTTTTTTTAATATATTTTAGAATATTATGAAGAGGAAAGATCATCCTATGATCTCATCTAAAGGATGGCCATAAGTATTTACCCACTCATAATATGGTCCAATTAATTTACGTTACTATCAAGGATAATATATAGGTGCAATATCTACCACTCTAGTATCTATGATGTTATGTCTATGTATAATATGATTCTACAGTCATGAAGTAGTAATATGAGAAATAAGGGTTCATAGAACCCATATCTATGTGCTTTATGGTTTATTTTGAATATAAATAATATAAAAATGTTTATATTATATATATGCCTAAATATGGTGTGTATTATAATATGGGGATTTCATGGAATCCACTATATATCTCTGATGCAATGGTCTCGCAATTAATGGCCACCTAGTAAAGCGAATTTCCTATTGCTTATTTTTTTATGGTGGATTAACCTTAGTAAGTTTTTATAATTATATAAATGGGTATACATTATTATTTTTTTAAATTATTCTCATATGGAATTATGAAACTATGATTAACCAATTGGCATGAATGTATTTAACACACACACATGCATTATACAAGGTACTGCTCAAAGTGTATAGATCTAAGGTCTTCTTAATAACATATCAAAGATTCCCATGAAATGTATGATTAAAAATATGTAACCACACATATGAGACTAACCTATAAATTTAGGTCAATCTCACCAAAAAAAATTTGGGAGGTCCCATTAAATGCTCTAACTAATCTAGTATAAACATGAAAATCATGATGATTATAACCTAGATGCAAAATTCATGTCATGATGAGAACATTTTCACTTTCAATATTATCAATATTAACACTGTGTATAGATTTATGATCAGATAATTATCAAATTAATAAATAATTAATATTAGAGTCATCATCCTTAACCTTAGTATCATTAAAAGTAATAGAATGTCTCTAAAACATAGGAGTGCATGATGTGTATAGGTACCAATAATCCCACACAATGGGTGCTCATAATGTGATCGATGATGATGTGAATTATGTTCCCTTTGTACTTGTGGTTTCTTCTTAGAATGATATTTCAAAATATTGTTAAATATTTTATGTTTCTGGTGATCACTAGGCTGTGAACCTGATTCTTTGGGAGGATCATCAAATGTAATATTTTGGTCATGAATGATATCTTGGATATTACTCTTCAAGGTAGAGTTTTTTTTCATAGAATGCCCTAGTCCCTGTTGATAATCATAATAATCATTTTCATCATATGTTTTAGGTAAATATCTATTCATATCAACCTCTATAGGGTAAGGGAGAAATATAAGATGACACTTTTAATAAGCATGGGAGTAAAAAAGTGGGCGACTTAGGTAATCATGAAAATTATCTCCTTGGTGTATTAGATAACACAAGATGATTAAGATATAGTTAAAATGCATGAACCATGGTGATTTTTTCCTTTTTAATCTTAGGAGGCTTTACCTTATACCCTATTTTGATTGTAAATTTGTCATTTAATGTATATGTAGTCAGTGTATTTGTTACATACTTAAGTTTGTTCAATCAAATAGGTTTCATTTAAAAATATCAAACAACATGACATAAGTCATGAAAATATTTAAACAAATTGAAAATACTAGAGCCATGTAATGGAGTAAGGAATTTTTTTTTTAATATGTCTTACAACTCTTTATCTACCATAGAATTAGTCATTTTAGCTAACACTATCTTATACCTTAAGACATATTCATTGATAGGTTCATTTTTTCCTTATTTTATTTTGGTAATTTGAGAATAATAAAACTTTTAATACATATAAATGGAAAATTGAGCCAAACAATGATCTAAAAGAGGTTTGAATGTTTTCATGAATGGAAAGGTAAATCATAGAACCAACTCAAAGCATAGTCCTTTTAGATTCTTTGGAATAATTTGGTCAAAAGTTTATGATTATGGGCATAGTAAAGGCATGTTTTATAAAAGGATTTAAGATGTTTTTTAGGATCACCCTTTCCATCATAAAATGTGAAATTGGGTGAAAAAAAACTAGCTGGTAAAGGATGCAAAGATATCTTAAGTACAATAGGGTTATGAAACACATCTTGGGAATCAATATCATGTGTATAATTTAAAGAGTTTTGTTCAATGTTTGTAACCTTTTCCTCTAAGGTATTTATAACTTGAAATAGTGTTTGAACTATGGATCCATTGGGGTTTAAAGTATTAAGTAGAATAGTCACTAGTGGAGAAGTGAACATGATTTGAATATGTATAGAAACCAGTATTCATGTTGAATCTATTGGTAATTCCATGGTTGATGTAGCAATAGTGTTTTTAGGAAACAAATGTTTAAACTACAAATCACATTCCCATGTATCTAATAACATGATCAATAAATATACCTATTTGGTCATCTATGCTTTTTGATTTTTTAGTTTTTATTATGGTTTTTAATATTTCATCAAGATATTCTTGGTTTTGATGAATATACTCACAAAACAATGCAATTTATTTCACTTTCTCATGATCTATTTTCTCATGTTCATTTGTTTCATTATAATCATGGTTTTTATTAGCATAATCTTCTTCTATGATAACCTCACCAATATGTTTTTCATTCTCAACATTGGTATGATCATGATCTATATGATTAATTCCCTCATTATTTTGAGACATATTAGGTAGTGGGAGGGGAAGGTCAATGTGTTTAATAGGAACATATCTCAATATAGGTCTATGCCTAGGTTACATTAAAAATAATATAATAAATAAATAAAAAATTTCAATAATATAAAACCACAATTGACTGAAAACTCCAGGAATAAAAAACGTTTGCATTCATAAAATTTTGGTTCACCAAATATTTAACCCTAAATTTGGATGTGTATCCTACTTGGTTAAATGGGGTTAAGAATATATAAATTATAATGAAAAAGGGTTATAATAAAATATATAGCAATCCAATTAAATTCTAAACTTAGATACAACATATGCTAAGTTTATTAAATAGATGGGCTAAAGATATAAATTAAAAATATTCTAGATATGGAAATGATAAATAAACAATGTACTTATCTAGTTCTAATGATGACATTGTTCTAGATCTAAAATAGGTAGGAAGTAGACTAGAAGAAAATTTTCAAATAGTCAACAAATTCTGACTGAATGCCTTTGGAACCATAGACACTGGTGTCAACCTTGGACATTCGAGTTTGTGATAATATCTAAACTAGACATAAGTATCATGTAAAAAATAAATAATGTAAAAATATGTGACCAGCTAGATGATTTGGAGTCTATTTTTACCTTTGATATGGTGCCTTCAAATCTACATTACAGACTATTGTTCCTTATCAAGTAGTAAAACCCTAGTTCTTCCTCATCATAGTGGTTTTTGAAAAAATGGGTTAGTGGCAATATGGTGTCAAGATTACCAAAGACCCTTTTGTTAATGAGCACTAATTACATATCTAATAATATAAAGAGGACCTTAGATTAATGTAGTTATTCCTTGCATGTTAGCTTGTGTGTGAATTATGAAATATGTGTAAAGTAAGTACAATAGTGACCTAGCTTATAACTTGGTAAATTAGGCTCTTGGGATGATCCTTAGAACTTTAGACCTATATATGTTCTATCCCTATTATTAATATGAAAATAGGACAAAATAGGGAAAATTTTATTTATTAAATGTTTTATTTAATGCTTTGATAAGTTTCATTGGTTTATATTAGGTATTTTCTAGGTTATGAATGAATGAATGAAGAGTGATTGTGTATATATACCACCCCTGTCAAAAACTATATCACATTAAAGAACTTAAGATGATCTTTAGGATAAATTTAATTTTAAAATTAGATGTTTTTATGGTACTAGACACCTACATTAGGTAAAGACACTAACATTAATGTAGGCATCTATGACTGACACTTATGTCCTAGTAGTTAGAAAATAGGTACATGTTTAGACTTGTAGGGGCAGAAGATAAGCATATTTTAAGAATTATTTGAAAGATAAAATGTCTAGTTAACTAATATAATACTTTTTAGACCAATATATATGCCTATGGTCATAATATAGAGTAAATTTGAGACTTCTAAAAGTAGGAAAGGTCCAAAACTTAAAGGAATAACCAAGTTCTAAATTTTCTAAGAATACAGGATTGAGGTGTTATATAATTCATAAATATCATCTAAAATAACTACATAAAACATACATTAGTTATTTAATATATCATCCATATTCTACAATAATGACCTCTCTCAAATTATATGGCATCAACCAAGATATATGCCATTGACCATCTTTAGTTTTTAGTCTACACCATCAGCCACTATTGAGCTACATTGGCTAGGTTATCTCTTTCACACTATTAGCCATGTCATACAACATTTTCCATATTTAATATTTTCATATTACATCATCCATGACATATAAAATCAATCAATAGATTTTTAAACTAAATCGACCAACTCATAAGGTATCAACTAGGATTTCCCTCACTAGTTTCTAACTACATTAGTCTTGTTAATACCATTCAAACAAGTCAACAATTTTTCCTTTGGACCTAGTAAATTCCATTAGCCTAATTTTTTAATTTATATCACCTAATTATTTCATTTCTAATTGTTTACTCTAGTCCTATCCTATTTGTGGAAATTATGGTACATAGATTTGCCCTAGTGCATACTTTTCATAATCTAGTTCATTTTCATCTAGAAAACTTAAAATTAACAATTAATGTATTTCATGCATATAAAACATCAATTGAAACTATGATACATGTAATTTATCATCTATGGACCATCATCTCTTAGATTTGTTAATTTTCACACATATATCTATGGTTTTCAAAAAAAAATGCACAAATGAATAGTTTTTAATCTTTTAATAGTAAAACTTTTGAAAAATTTAGCCTTCATTTATTTACCGATAGATTCTATATTATTTCCATATCTTTGTATCCATAGGCCATTTTAAAAAATTGAAACAATCTTGAAAACCCTAGTTAGATAAAAAAATTAGGTACTAATCTAATATTTTAGCAAAAAATGAAATTAATCTTATTTTTCAGGTTCACCTTTTCTTCCATGCATTAGGAACCTCTCAACATTTGATACACATATATCTTTTTTTTCAACAAAAAGTAAGTGAATTTATGAATTTAATATTTATTTACTTTAATTTATTTTCTAGATTTTACTACATCTAGTTAGCTTAGCTACTATGTTTTTATGTTCTTTCCCAAAGCACCATCCCATGTTATACTATTGTGACACATGATGAAGATTGGGTGGCGCATATGTACACACATAATATTTTTTTACTTTTATAATTTACTAGTGCTTTCAATTGAAATAAATTATTTATATGTAATATTAATTAATGTATACCTTGAAGGGGCATTAAGAAATGGGTGAGTATCCTTTGGTTCCTTATAAGAGATAGTATTGATTATCTATCATTCCTATATCCATTCTAGCTTCCTCAAACTTGATTCCCTAAGTTATTTTTTTATATTATACCCATATCTATATCAAGGCATATATTTCCTAATACATTGACTCAATGTGATGTAGTATTATTTATCACCTATCCATTCCACACTACATCATCCTAATCAATATAGTTTATAATGTGTTGACATAATCTTCAGAAATATATAGTCCTGGTCAATGTAGTTCGAGGTTAGTCAACCCATTTTTAAATACATTGAGTGGGATGATGATGTCAGATTAAATTTTGGTATAGCTTAAGATCATTGACCATTATAAGTATAATTCACCATTTCATTCCAATAGATAGAGATATTAATGTATATTGTTATTTCTCAAATTTTAATACCAGATCTACACTTGGAAGAGTTATTACTTAGGATCTTATTTTAAAGGACAACTTGTCTTTTGTAGTTTTGGATTCATTAGGAAGAGTCAATTTATCATAGATCTTGATTTATACTTTGATATATTTACAACCACAAAAATATCTTATAAAACACCATTGGCAAAGGGGTACATTGAGTCTTGATAGGTCCTCTTCAATGTATGTATATTCTAACCCTAGATTTTTCATTCAGTAAATAGAAATCATGTAATAACTTGGTTATTGAATATATATATATATCCTTTTGAAAGATTTGTATATAGTTATTCTTGGTTTGTATATAGGGAACTATGGTAAGAAAATGGGGGCCTAGGATACCTAACGTGGATAGATGGAAATCTCAAGGATCCCTATATACACACCAAGAATAACTATATACAAATCTTTCACAAGGATATATATATATATATATATATATATATATATATATATATATATATATATATATATATATATATATATATATATATATATATATATATATATATCCTTGTGAAATATTTGTATATAGTTATTCTTGGTGTGTATATAGGGATCCTTGAGATTTCCATCTATCCACGTTAGGTATCCTAGGCCCCCATTTTCTTACCATAGTTCCCTACCCATTTTGATATGTTTTTAACCTTCCCCTTTACTTACATTATTTGTTTCAAATATTAAATTAATTAAAGATAGATATATAATTATACATACATCATTATTTTATTAAACTAAATGTTTTATAACCTTTTTCTTTATCATTATGTTGTAATTGATCCTCTTTCTAGGTTTGTGGATCCATCTTGTCACTTCCATAATCATTAGGTATGATTGGTATCTCTTTTACTAACTATATCTAAGTATAAATATTTATAGATAAGATAGTTGAAAGATAATCCTATCTCATTTCATAAACTTCTCAACTAATATTCCCACACTCACACAAGGCAAAAGTCACAAAATAAGGTTCATAAAAATAATACATATAAATTATTTGATAATTCAACAATTTAATTAGGGAATAATATCAAATCAACTAAGAATAAAAATTCAATCCAAAAAGGATAAAAAATTAAAATGTTAAACAACCCAATATAATACATTTAATAATTAAGGTAAAAAAGGCTAGATAACTTGTTGTGCCTTAACACACAGACCCCATTTTAAAATTTCAAACAAGGACCCATCATTATTGGAAACCTCTATTTAGGGACCTTATAAACATTATAAGTCCATAAAATGATGTTTCTTATGATAATTATAAGGTTATTTCCATAATTATAAATTTATATAAACTTTAATCATGAAAATAAAAGCTTGAAGGAACATTTTAATTTATTTTAGACCTTGGGTTTTTATAAGTTATTTTCAAAATTAATTCTTTGATTTATAAATTAATAGTACTAATATATTTTCATCTTAGTTTTCATACATGTTATGTATTATCATATGAATAACAACTAGGACTTGTCAATCACCCATGATTGGGCCTCACCTTTATTGCATGGTAGTGTGACAAGTGGTGATGTTGTGTCACGTGGAGCATTCGTATTTCTCAAAATATTTCTATGTCTTAGAATAAGTTCTAAGCTCTTGGAAATCAACACATGGAATTATGGTGTTATAAATAGCATTCAAATTACAAATAAAATTATATCTTTTGATCCCTCGATCTTAAAAAACATGCCATGTGGTGCATTCTTGAAAACCTAGGAGGACAAAGACTTTTTAAAAAATTTAATCAAATAATAGGTCCAAGATCCTAGAGTCTAAAGGTTCTAAGTTTCCATAGTTTTGAGCATTTAAAACTTTGAATATCTTCATCAACAAGAACCCCATAAGGATTCGCATATATTTATGATTCATATTATAATATTTTTAGTCTTTCAAGATCTAACTAGGTGACACTTGGCACCTTTTCATTCAACTACAACTCTGGAAGTATAAAATCAAAGTAACAGGTTCAATGGTCCTATGGACTTGAGTCTCTAAGACTCTAGGTCCCTAATATCATAATAGGTGTTAGAATTTAATTATCTAAATCCTTTAATTAATATATATTTCCAATATATAAGTGGCCTACGCTCAGACCTTTTGCTTTTTTGTAGGCTCAAGATTGCTTCATGTGGCTCAATCACGTTAACTCATAACCCTAGAGCATACAAAACAAAACTACAAATCTAAAGACTCAGATGAATAGAGATCAGATAAGTATCATAATCCAAATAAATCATGTAAAAGGTACACATAAATAGTTTCAATAGAAACCAAAAAGATATAGTGAATGAAGAAGTGATATCTCTCTCCAAAGGGATGACTAGACATGTAATGTTAATGAATTATTGCCATTTGACTTAAAAGTGAATCTACCAAAGATAAATGACACATTTAAATAGAAACATGAATTAAATATAAATTATTTTATTTTCATTAATGACATATGAATGTATTTTATACTAATAATTTAGTGTGATATATGCAAAATATACGTGAAGGAAAGTCATTTCATAATTACTCTCTTGATCAAACATCATAGTTTTGAGCCCTCTAACATCTAAGAAGTCTTCATTTTTTTAATGAGATTTTTATAACGAAAAAATTAATTTAAAAGAAAAAAAATAGCATTCAAGTTTAAATAATGGGATTTTTTTCCCAAATTAAGGTCATCCTAAAGCTATTTTCATGTATTTTTATGTTGGAGGCAAGGAATTCTTGTATAAGGATGAAATGGAATTTATGGTGTCATATTCTATGTAATATCAAATTTATCTAGATGAAAAGTAATATATAAATGACTTTATACCCATTAAAGTATAAGGCCTCCACCAAGTAGTGATAAAATCAAAGGTAATGCCTTGCATATACCTAAATAGAGGATTATTTCTCAATGGAACATTTTCTATGGATTTTATGAAACTTAGAATAAACAAAAAAATGACTAATTATATTTTTTGTAGGAATTTTAAAGGAATCTTACACTTCTATTCCTTGATACTACATATAACCAAGTCTCAACTAATGTCTATCTCAAAAAAATACCGTAAAGGGAAAATTGAAACAATAGCTGGTTAAAGGCTAGAGGATGAGCTTAAATGGATGGGTTTCATTGAATTGTACTAGTTTATACCAATAAATAGGATATTTATGGCCCTCCTAAATTTATTATACTATTTTATCATCACTTCATTATTGAGAATGGTCATTGATGTCATAGGTTATCATTGATGTCAATTATTGTCTTAGTTACATGATGCATTAATGATAAAGAGATCAGTTGGTGGTTTGAAGATCATATAATAGTGATTCACATTACTGAGGATAAGGATAATGTTTTGAGGCATCTATAGGTATCTTTGGTGAATATCTTCAAATCTTCATGAGTTTAGAGAAAGATTATATTCATGTCTTGTGTATTCAGGAAGGCTAGATTAATATTGGGTAGTAACCTATATGGTTAAAGCATACTTGGTAAAATGATAATGATATAATATGTTTTGGATAATATTTTTTATGTTTAGATATGAGTTATGAGCTATAGAAGATGTCTTGAATATCTCAAAGTGGTATGGTCCCTAGTAGGTTTGTTTGATGGACTAGTTTTTAAGAATGGATATGACTTATAGTGGTATGATTATGATGATATGAATATTTATGGACTTAAATTTGTGCAATACATTGTTATAGCATGATATAAATATGTAGAGTTAGGCACATGACTCTCATAATGAGCAAAATGGGTAAGTTCTTCATTTGTGGTCTTCTCATGGACCTTGTCTTAAGACCCTAGGTGATATGATGAGGCATCATGATTAGGTTTTAAGGCTCTTAAGAACATGTGAGCAAGGTTTAAGGTATGATATGTTGTTTTAAGTATGTTAGTGAAGTTTGAGTTATTTATTTGAATAAAAAAGCATAAAAAGTGGATTTGAGGTCTCCTAAGTGCTAGAATGAGGTGTTGGAGACCCAAGAAGGATTTTCCCATGCTTGTTGGCATGTGTGGCTATTGCATGGGAATTTGAGATCATAAGGAGAGATGCAAAAGGGTTTTATCAATTATTTCCATGAATTATAAGTTGGTTTCAAGGGTAGAGCTTTATGAACAAATGTTAAGAATGAAGACCAATCTAAAACCCTCATAGTGACCTAATATGGAAGATCTTGATGGAAAAGGAATAAAATGGATTAGATGAACTAGTTTCATGTTGGGATCATGGATTATAATATTATAGGTACCTCTAGGTGGAATTAGTTTGTTAGGTGAGTGAGTGGACCCCATAAAAAAGTACTTGTTTCTCAAAAAATTGTTAAAGTATATAGAATTGACTGAGTCAAAGTTGCTAAGTGGATGGAGGTCAAATATTTAGACACATGTGTTGTGCCCATTGTGGTTTTTGAGTAGGTTTCAAAATTCAAATATGCTAAATCGGTCAGGAAAGTTGACCTATCACTAAAAAGGCCTAGTAAGGAAGATAGTGAGAATATTAGGCAGAAGTGAGGATGACATTAGGGATTAGTTGTCATGGATTAGGAATGGATAAAATTGCATTGTTTTTTGTTTAATGACTATATTTTTTTATATGCTTTGATGATCAATGGATATATTGAGAATGTTTCTCATAAGTTAACTTCTCTTGTGTAGATAAAACAATGATTAGGTGAGATTATGAGATTGGTTTACAAGACCAATTTTGTCACTTAACTATGGTGTGTGTGTGTGTGTGTGTGTGTGTGTATACATACATACATATATGTATATATATATATATATATATATATATATATAGACATGCATACATAAATAGTTCTTATAAGTGTCCACATATGTGTTGAAGGTCATAGTCATCATGACTAGTATTTAAGGATAACTGTTAGATCTGGGTATGCAAAATGGAGTGATGAGTTTGAGATGTCATATAATAAGTTAATGTATATAGTTCATAGTTTAATCTTTATGTGATATATGTGACCTATACATTATTTATATAATTTTTAGAGTTAGTATAATAATTTGACAATGGAAGCCAAAATGGATTATCTAGTTGTGTTAGGACTATAAGAGAAAAGGTCAATAGATTGGTGTGTAAGACCAATAGTTTCCACTATAACTTGTGATATATCTAATGGAAGATGTTATATACAAAACATATGAACTATTCATGTTTGTAATATTTCTTGGAGTGTCCTTACAGGAGTTGCAAACAATATTCATTAGGACTATGTTTTCACGGATTATGGTAGTTTCTATGTGTTAGTAAGATTGATGTTCCTGAGTCATTATGGCCAATTTAGAAGTGTTTAAAGCATGTGATGATGTTATATATATTAAATGGGATATTATAAATTCATTTGGAGTGTTGAAAATTTCCTATATTGATGTTTGAGGTCAAATTGCTAAATGATTGGGTTTTGAGTAAATTGGTAGTTTTGAGTGAACTTTTTGATGAGGTGTTCTTGAGTATTTAGAGCCTAATAAAAGATGTCTAATTGAAATTATGATGACACTTAGGTCATGAATTTTCCATCCATATATGATTTTTAACTACAATTTTTATATTTTTTATTGAGTGGGTACGTGATCATCAAGTGGGTTTTATCCTCCTAGAAAGTTGGTGCTTGGTAAATTCTTAGGGGTTGGTACTCCTTTTTGAGTTGGTTCTCAACCAAACTTGATTCATAGTATTATAGGATAAGTTGTCCAAGTTTTGTTTTAGTGTGTTGTATCACCCATGATATTTTTTCACATATCTCTTTCATTCATATGATGTGTTCTTATGTTTCATGATTTTTATGAGTATGCTTTCATTGTGATGTTACTAGATCAGTTGACATATGTTTCAATGGTTAATAAGTGATGATTGGAATTGGATGAGAAAGATTGAACAATGATTCACTCCCCCTCTCTTAGTGGTTTTTCTTGAAAAAATTATTATTAGAGTAGGTCCTTTGGAGAAGGCTTAACAACTTGAATGTGATCCTAGAGGCACAAGATGGCTAAGCAACTAAGGAAAGAGAATCAAGAGTTGATATCTATGGTCAAGGTTCTTGAGGACCAAGTTTGTAGCTTGAATAGTGACATGGTCATAATGAATAAATAATATGGGAAGGATATAAAATATTTTAAGGATTAATTCAAGGTTGAAAATGCATGACTAAAATCAAAAGAAGAAAAGGACAAGTAATACAAGACAAATTTTGATTAGCTCTTAGTTAGGGTGAGTAATAATGAGAAAGATAATGAAAATTTAATCAAGGATGAAAATACATGATTGAAATCAAAATAAGTTTAGTGTGATTAATTTAAGACAAAACTAGGTTCTTTAAATGTTTATCATGATAAAATTTTAGTCAAATTGAGAGAGTTTAAGAAAGAGCAAGAAAAGTCAATGTTGACAATTTTGACCTCACAAATCAAATTGTCACCCCTACGATTCAAAACATTTCATACCATGTAGTTTATCTTTTGAGTAAGTATTTGGTACTGAAAACTCCTTGAATAATCCATGGTTAATAGGTCTTAAGGTTGTTTAGGTGATTTAAGATCTTTTCCTTCACTTATCTTGTGTTTTCTAGTCATTTTTTGCCTTTTTGAGTCATTTTTAGAGGTAAGAAGAGCCTAGAATGTATTTCTGAGTTTCATATCATGTTTCAAGATCATTAAATTCCTAAAAATGAATAATCAAGTTCATCACTTTATGGACTAATTTCTATGCAAAATTTGACCATTTTGTGCTATTCAGAGAAGGTTTTGATAGTATATGATTAGGAAGAGAATTTATTCCATATTGGTTCAAATCGTAGGATATGTGAGATAATATTTAAAATATTTTTCATAATTTAATTTATATCTTTGTGGTGAAAATAGCATTTTCAATGTAAAAATAGGCCTTTTTGAGACATTATCTTGATTTTCAAAGGATTTTTATGAGAAAATAATCATAGAGGATTCATTGGGTCATTATAGGGTTATATCAGTGATTTGGAGTAATTTAAATGGGAAATTTTGAAAAATCCAATTTTTCTCCAATTTTGACCTTCCTTGCATGCTTAGAAAGAAAGTTTTTAGATGCTTGCTACAAGAAGAGGAGAGAGATTTATGAGACGAAACTTTGGCCATTGCTATTGGTATGAATAATATTTATTTTTATTTTTTTATTTTTTTTAATGTATTGATTCCCTCATCTTTAAGAACAATAAATAAGAGTGACAATAGGTCACAATAGCCTATGCATCTAAGAGGGGTTTGTTCTTGAACTTGTTTCTCAAGCTCAAAAAACAATTCCAAGAAATGGTTTTGGGTAATGTTTTTATGGGTCATTAGGATACTTCTAATAATTTTGTCATTTTATAAATCCTTCCAAGGAGTTACTTATATCATAAAACCTCATTCCTTTTACTATTTTTCTAAGTGGTCTCTTAGATTAGTTTCAATGAAAAATATGGGTTGTTAATAATTTTTTATCTCTATAAATTAAGAATTAATGATTATAATTCATTACACACATGTTATATTCAATTAAAGTTTCACAAATTTTCATTCTATGTCTATCTCTTTGTGAGGGTTTTAACTGAGTGTCTCTTCAACATGGTACATATGCATTCTTTGAGATTGAGTTATAATCCTATAGGTTTTATTGAGATTTCAAATATGTTGAGAATATTATTGGATAATAAATAACCAAGAAAAGGTTCTTCCAATGATATATTATGGATTGTGACAACATGTATCTTTTGCATATATTAGAAACTCATGAAATGATCATCTATAGGTGTTTTTTAGGGGAATGAATACATTTGAAATGACCATATAATTAGTTTTAAGCAACTCAAGGTGAGAGGACTCCATTAGGAGGATTTGAGGAGGTATAGAATGGGTTAGAGTAGCTCATACACTATGTATTATCAAGTTACACTCATGAAGGGGAATTTAGCAATAAGTTCCCTAAACGATCAAAATAGAGGCCATACACTTTTTTGATATTTTTCAAAATGGAATACCTTGAGGTCTTCGCTAATCCAAAATATATCCACCTTATAACCCTCATATAAGGGTAGTTTCTTGCCAAATGAAGGAAAGGATTAGTTAGAGGGGCACAATGTAGGAGGATTATAAATCCATGCATTCCTTTACTATAATTTGTGAATAATATCCAAAGTAAATAGGGTTTCTCATGGATTCATGGGTATGAATTAGGTATCATGGATATATGGTTCACATTCAACTATCTTCCTTTGTTAAATTAAACTAAAAACTCAATGAATACTTGGAAAAGTACATGACTAAGTGTATGACTACTTACAGGCCTAGTATAGGTCTAAACCTACACCTATAGTTCATTTTGAGGTGGCAGCAAGGTGAGATATGATAGTCAATTGAAGGACTTAGTTTAAAACATGAGTAAGGTGCTACTCAATCACCAATGAGACTAAGATTTTTTAATGGGTAATGAGAATCATGCAAGGATCAACTAATAAACACAACTATAAGTGTACTTATTATATCATTATGGCCCTCAATACATACAATAGTCAGTCAAGGTTGCTCATCTAATCAAGAAGGAGTTCCATGAGGTATGTAATGAGTAAACCTTAAGTATTGGATTGGTATGAAATAAATGTGATTATAAGGAAACTTCCAAAGAAACTAAGGGTTTGAATGGATAAAAACCAACATTTATAGCTCCCTATGGTGGCCTATAATCACCTATAGTTTTGTACAAGAGAAAACTAGTGGCAATTTTGAATATGGGTCTTTGGTGGCATAGAATAATTTCAAGGTGATATGAGTGTTTCTCAAGAATCATAAAGACTTAGAGGTGGTTTCAAAGGTGTGTTTGACAATAATTATTAAGTTGAGGTTTCATGATTCAGATATGAGAGAAAATAGGGAAATGTATAGAATACTAAGGGAGGTTGACATATAATTAACCATGGATCCCTAAAATATCCATAAGGTGGTCTCAAGCATGTAAACCTAATAATGTATGAACATAAATGAGTTTCAAATACTACCCAAATCCTAAGATGATCCTAAGGATATACCACACAAGTATCAAGGCTAATTAACACATAGAGGCCCTTGTATGGTCAAGAAGTTGACTATGATGGACAACGAGTATGTTGGATAATGACCTCTAATGTTTATATTACAAGGTAAAGGTTTGGGCATACCCAAATGAATATATGATAACCATAAAAATGTTAAAAAGGTCTTGTATATAGTTATGGTATAAATGATTCAAACACTCACCTATATTCCCATTATGACCCTATAGTCATTAGTTACGGTAACCTATAGTTAGCTCATGGAAAGCTAGGTGATAGGGATTGAGGGGCACCTTTAAGGAAATTGGTGGAGGGTTGGATGGACAAAGATCATCATCAATGAAAAGTCACTCTTTAAGGTCTAAAACAAACATATCAAAAATGATTCAAGCCCTCACTCAATCAAGAATGCTAGAATGACACGTACAGGCCTCTAAGGGCTACATACAGTTGATGAGGGTGTTGGGTCATCAAAAGACTCTTCATGGTGTTGATAATGCCTAAACAATTGCTAAGTGCATGACACCAAAACCTCAATCAGGGTTAAGATTATAAGAGACCCCAATGATATAACCATCAAAAGAGAGTTAAAAACTCTACATGCAATAGTACAAATAGTAGACCTATAGTCAATCCCATAAAGTCCAAATAGGGTTCTAGGATGGTTGGATAAGTGTGAGACTTAAGGATGGGACTGGTGGTCCTTGTGATCCAAGGTTGAACTATATGATTAAGAGATGGAACTATGGTCATGAAAGACATCCAAGAAGAAAATTTCCACCTATAGTAAGACCTCTAACAAGGTTTAGAGTATCTTTTCATTTTTTTAGGCTTGAGTGACCATCTTGGGTTAGTAAAGGAAATACTTATTTGGTATGATTGATTTTAAACCATAATGAATATCAAAATTATGAGGGAATGATATAACACAAGTTATTTTTAAATTTATACATATTCATATAAACTAAAGTACACCTATAGCTAAGAAGGGCATACACAATCATCATTTGCATGGTTTCCTTACCTTTTGGGTGGTCTATGAGGAAGAAAGATAGAGTTTATGGTATGATTAGCTATAAAAAATATTCACCATAAATATAAACATATAAATAGACCTTAATATCATGTAAAAAAGGGTATGAGAGGTTCAAACAAGACATCATATAGTCCATATGCCAATTTTGCACACAATCAATGCTTGATAAGTTTTTCTTGGGAATTTTGGAGTTTGAGGGAGCTAGAGGCATTATTATAACTTAAAATTTTGTATAGAGGGTATTAATGACCCAAGTAAAACCTGAATATATTTGGTTTTCATGATAAAATAGGTAACATATCCACTATTTTGACTCTAAATTAGGCCACTTTCAGGCATGCACAGAGGTAAAGAACGATGAGAAAGTGACCAAAATGAGTGTTGGGTAGTATTGGAACACTTTTTGGTGATTTTGGATGATTAAAAAAGGTTTATTTAGTGTGAAAAGACATTAATAAATAGTATTAATAATGAAAAAACACTCATAAGTGTTTATGGGTAACTATTTGCAATCAAACCCCACTAACCTAAACTAGGCCTATTGCCTAATACGGGGTCATTTTCACTTCCAAGGTATAAATAAAATTAAAAATAATTAAAAAATGTTTAATAGGATATATTATATGTTCTCAATCTTTTTTTTTGCATAAAAATTCACAAAAAAGACATTTTTTGGCCCAAGCTCATCACATAGTGCATAGAATGCAAGAATCACATTGAGTAGGCAATTTGGATTGTTCATATCTTATTGTAAAATTTGCATGGGAGATAAATGAGATTTAGAAAATTGGATAGGGTTCTAAAATTCCAATTTATTTAATTGGTTTGCAAGTTCAATGTCACAACTTTATGAACAAAGGTTAAGAGTGAACCCTCCAAACTTCCTATTTTGAATTAGGTTACAAAGATTGAGTTGGATACCAAAAAAGTGGAATAATTTATCCATGAAACATAAAAAATGTTTTATGGGAATCTCATAGGTTCATTCACATGTTTTTTTGTACCTTCACTTGTACAGAGTTGGGCACAAATAGTACTTTTTGAGCTAAAACAAGGGTTATTGAGCACATGAAAAGATGAAAATAACTTTGTAGCAAAAATTAGGATTTTTTTTAACTTTTAAAAATAAAAAATTAAAAAAAAAATACTCATAGGTGCCCAAACCATTCCATTATTTTGGGCCGGTCATAAATGCCTTCAAAGGACAAGCCTTGCAAAGGCCATTTCATAGTTTTGGTACTTTTAGGTGGTTCCAAACCACAAAACTTTACCTGGATCATTATGGAGTTATTATAAAATTCAATAAAAACACTTTCTTACTGTTTCACACATTTTTGACCTCCCAAATGCAAAATTCCTCTTCTAGGCCTAAAAGGGCTAATTAGGCCTAATTTAGTAAGGATATGGGCTAGAAAATACACTTTCACTTGGATCACAAAATTTTGTATAAAGATATAAGATAATATAGGTTACCTATAAAATTATTAAAATTATCATCGTCACTTCCATATTATCTCAGATAAGGATCTTTTTAGAAAAAAAGGCTACAAGGAATGCATGATTAAGGCATTATTTGAGTGCCAAATAAAGATTTTTGGAGTAGATGGAATTTTTAATAATATTGAACCAGGTATATTGTGTCCTAAATAATACATAAATGTTATAAAAGTGCAGGTTTGATGTAATATTGAGGGAAACTCCTCTTTTTCCCTCTATGCCATAGTGCAAAATGAACCTTTTAAGGGGTTTGAGGGCTAAATAGGTGCATATAGCCTATTAAAAAGACTTGGAAAGTTGAATAAGGATATGGAAAGAATTATTAAAGGTATTAAGTAGTAAATTAATATTTTTAATGAAATAAGGATTTGTGAAAGGTCTCCAACAAGTGCAAATAGGACTCTTCCTCTTCAAAAGCCTCATGTGTAAGACAAAGTCAATTTGTTATAGGAGTCTTATAATTAAATCATTCAAAGTGTTAAATAATAACTAGTGAGACTATATAAGTGTTAAAATAAAATAATTTAATGTACTTTAATTCCTACATCCATGGAAGAGACTTTTTCATCAAGGGAGACAAGAAGGCTAAAATATAGGGGATGGTGCAAGAACCTATGCACTTTTCAAGTGCTCAAGCATTGAACAAGCATTATGAAAAAGTTTCCTAAGTATTAAAAATATATAATAATATATTTTCCATGCCACCATATGGATAATTAATAATTGTAAGGTCTAATAATGATACGTTGGGTTTGAACAAGGATAATGAAAAGGTCTTATGTCTTAGTTTTGAGGATTCATATCTCCTTCTCTCTCCTCTCTCTCAATTCTCTATATGTAAACCAATTTTTGGCTTAAAAAATGATTTTCAACATGATTTTTGATAAGGCCATGCTCAAAAAAATATTTACTTTCCTATTTTGATGAATAAGATATAATTCATACCTCCTCAAAGTTGGATTTAGTGTATTTTCACAATTTGTTAATAGATAAAAGTGATAGTTCTTGCCTCCTCTCATCTTGTCCTATCCTTCTTACCTATTTGTATGCGCTAAGCTCATATTTATAGGTTTAATAGTGTGATTAAGTCTTCTTATATGTTTTGTAAGTTCAAGCATTCTCTAGTGTCTTTGACAGACCTATTGAACATGTGCCTTAGATCATGCATCAAGCCTAAGCCTCTATGTGAAATATTGATGTTTTGGGGCTGTATTTTGAGAATTGTAGTTAATTTTATGTTTTTATTCATCATTTTAGTGCATATAACACAAATTAAGGTCACATTTTAGTGTATGAACCCAGTTAGATAGGTTTTCTTTTCAGTTCACCTTCTTCCCTTTTCCCTTGCAAGCTGGTAGTGTAGAGTAGAGATACTAACTAATACATCAAGGGGAGATATCCATTATAATATATAGATTCAATACACCTATTAGGCCACCCACAACATATGATTTTATTCATGTTACTTGAAGCTATGAAATTCTAAAACTACCTTCATGAGGGTGCAAGTCTAGAAGATAACAATTTTTTGCACACCCAATGAGACACATTAGAGCTGTTCTTGGTGAAATATTAGTTGAATCAGTGTTCTTCATGAATTATTTGGTGATTCCAAGCTCAATTAATTACTTTTGATAGTCTAGGTTTAATTTCCATGTAAGTTTATTTTTATTTCACTATCATGAATGAGTTTTGATGGTTGTGTAAGAAGAAAATTCCTATGTTATGTTTCCTTATCAGTCCTATGATGGATCATACCAGTATTGTCATGATACCTATGACCCTTATTATGAGCCTAGTTAGCCTAACCATGATTTTTATCAAAGCTATGATGAGCCTTATCAAGTTTCCAATGATCCTTATTACCAATAGCATGACTCTAACCTTCCTTATGAAGCATATCAGTCGCATGACCAGATTTCACCTTTCCCATATGGATATGATGTTGCATATGAGAAGCATTGTCTCCAAGAAATAATGGATGATAGAGATCTCAAAATAATAGTATATGCAAGAAACATTTGTTCAAACTCTTAGTATGAGGAAATGAATGGTGTATTTAAAAATGTGTCTAATGATCTAGAACAGATGAATGAGTTGTGTATTTTTTTATTAGAGAAGATGGAGTCTTGGGAGAGGAAACAAATTGAGTTAAACTAGTTTTCTCAAGCACCCTCTTATAATCCTTACTAGTCTTCTTGTGTTCCTTATTCTCATGAAGTTCTTAACATTGCTCAATGTGTGCCAATCGAGCTTCCTAATTGGAGTCAAGATCCTCTTCAAGATCCTAAACCTTCTTATAGTCCCATTTCTTCACCACTCATCCCTCAAGTTTAAGTTGTCCATGAGGACAAAGAGGTTTAAAATTTTGATGAGGCTAGGGCCAACTGGAAGGAATATAATGTAAAGGTCTTTAAGAGTTTCTCTTTCCCTCCTCTCTAAAACTCCATAAATGATTTCATTACTCTCAAGATCCCAAAATCTGATCATGATCAATCTTCCATGCTTCATACTCCCTCTCAAGTGAAAGAATTTCATCACCATCCCACCATCTCCATTCTTTAAGAGGATCCTATTATACGGAGGAGGGAGAAAGAGGTTATAGCTGCAAGTCATGTTGTAGTTAAGTGTGAAGAAAATACTTCAAGTGTGTATGAGGAAGAGTTTCTCATTGATACTTCACTTAAGGTTGTAGTTGAGAATGAGAAGACTAGTATTGATTTGGAATAACTCCATTAGATAGTATAAATTTAAGTCATAAATGAGATTGAGATATCTCTACTTGAGAAAGATAAAGATACCATTCAAGATAATTCTATTCAATTTGATAAAAGTGAGGAACAAAAAGATGATTGGAAAATATACCTTGAATCTATGAAATATATTAAAGATCTTTGTAGGGACATGTTTCCCATTGAAGAGCATTTTTATGAGAAATTTGATCAAGAATCACCTATTCAAGATCATGATGTAGCTTGGGTTGACTATTTAAGGCTCCTTGAAGAGCATGATGAAGTTACAATAGTTGATAAGAAGGATGAGGTCACTCAAGAATAATACATAGATGAGATATCACTTGATCAGGTTGTAGTTGACAAGAAATATGAGAAAGATCATGAAGTGCAAGATGATTTCGTCTTTGTTGGTGGCTGGTTTGCTATTGATGACTCATTTGAGGATATGTTAATAGAATTAGTTATCAAGATGAGTGCCTCATCAAAGGTCATGTTCAATAAACACATTGCTTTGTAACTTGTACCATCTCTTACAATGAGTAAGTTCATGAATCTCCCTTTTGATCTAGGTGGATCATGCTTTGTCATGGTTAGTTAGATTAGTTTGTTTATGTTTTGTCCCAAATAAGTGCTTTGTTTGGACATTTTCTTTTTTAGTTAATTTTCCTATTTTTTGTTTTTCCCTTCTTATTTTGGAAGAAGGAAGTTGTCTTATTTGAAAACAAAGGTGTAATTATAGTCATGGATTATTTTTGTCATGTTTTTTTAGTCTAAATTTTATGTATATGGTTTGGTTCTCAAGCATGGCAGGCATGCTTCCTAGTTGAGTCACCAAAATGTCGACAATTTTGACCTCACAAGCCAAATCATCACCCCTAACACTTGAAAATTTTCATACCATGCCATTTTATCTTGTGAGTCAGTAGTTGGTCCTAAAAACTTATTTAATAAGCCATGGTTAATAGGTCTTAAGTTTGTTTAGGTGATTTAAGGTCTTTTGCTTCACTTGTCTTGTACTTTCTAGTCATTTTTGGCCTTTTCAAGTCATTTTCAATGGTAAGAAGAGAATTGAGTGTATTTATGAGTTTAATATCATGTTTCAATATCATTAAATCCCTAAAAAATGAATAATTAGGTTTATCATTTTCTAGACCAATTGTATGATTCATTTCTATGCAAAATCTAACCATTTTGTGCCATTTAGAGAAGGTTTTGATAGTATATGATTATAAGGAGACTTTATTCCATATTGGTTCAGTTAATAATACATGTGAGAGACTCTATAAAATATTTGATGGAATTTAATTCAGAGATCCATGGTGAAAATAACATTTTAAGTGCAAAAATAATCCTTTTTGAGGCATTCTTTTGATTTTCAAAGGATTTTTGTGAGAAAAGAATCATGGAGGATTCATTGGGTACTTAAAATGTCATATCAATTATTTTTAGGAACTTAAATGTGATAAATTGAAAAATTCAACTTTACTCCAATTTTGACCTTCCTTGCATGCTTAGAAAGATAGTTTTTAGATGCTTGGTGTGAGAAGAGGAAAGAGAGTTAGGAGATTAAAATTTGGAAATTGTTAGGGGTTTAAGTAGTAATGAAATTAGTGTAATTTTTTTTTGATTGTTTCACATATATTTATGAACAATCCCTAAGAGTGATAGTAGGTCACTATAGCCTATGCAACTAAGAGGGGTTTGTTCTTGGTCTTTTTTCTAAATATCAAAATATAATGAAGATAAATAATTTTATGGAATGTTTTTATGGATAATTATATTACTCTTAATCATTTTCTCATTTAATAACTCCTTTCAGGGAGGTACTTATTGCATAAAACCCCATTCCTTTTACTATTTTTCTAAGTGTTCTCTTGGAGTAGTTTCAAATAAAAGTATGGGTTGTTCACAATTTTTTTTCATCTCATGAGGTTATAAATGAATTATTATAATTCATGACACACCTGGTCTATGTAAGTAATGTTTTACAAATTTTCATTCTGATTCTATCTCTTTGTGAGGGTTTTAACTAAGTGTCTCTTCAACATGCTAGATATGCATTATTTGAGTTTGATTTATTCTTTTAGATGTGTTATTGAGAGATAAAATATGTTTATAATCATATTTTAACATAAATAACTAAGAAAAGGTGTTTCTAATGCTATATTATGGATTGTGACAACATGTATCTTTTGCATATATTATCATGTCATGAAATGAGTATCTATAGATGTTTTTAAGGGGAATGAATACATTTGAAAGGATCATATAATTAGTTTTAAACAAATAAAGGTGATAGGCATCCATTAGGAGGATTTGATGAGGTATGGAATGGGTTAGAGTAGCTCATACACTGTGTATTGTCAAGATACACTCATGAAGGGGAATTCATATACAAGTTCCCTAAAAGACCAAAATAGAGGCCTTACACTTTTTTTTACTTTTTTCATGATTAAGTACCTTGAGGCCTTAGCTAATCCTAAATAAATCTATCTTATAACCCTTGTTTAAGGGCAAATTCTTGTGAAAGGAAGGAAAATATTGGTAAGAGGGGCACAATGTAGGAGGATTCTAAATCCATACATTCCTTTACTATAATTTGTCAATGCTATCTAAAGTAAATATGGTTTCTTATGGATTCATGGGTATGAATTAGGTATCATGGATATATGGTTCAAATTCAAGTCTCTTCCTTTGTTGAAATTGAACTATAAACTTAATGAATACTTGGAAAAGTGCATGACTATCCATATGACTACATACAAACACAGTATAGGTCTAAACCTACACCTATAGTTGGTTATGAGGTAGAAACAACGTGAGATATGATAGTCATCTAAAAGACTTAGTTTCAAACATGAGTAAGGTGATACTCAATCACCAATGAGACCAAGAGTTTTGAAAGGGTAATGAGAATCAGGCAAAGATCAACCAATAAACACAATTGTAAGTGTACTTATTATATCATTATGGACCACAATATATACAAGAGTAATTTAATGTTATTAATCTAATCATGAAGGAGTTCCATGAGGTATGTAATGAGTAAACCTTAAGTATAGGATTTATATGCAAGGACATTATTATAAGGAAACTTCCAATGATACTATGGGCTTAAATGGATAGAAACCAACATCTATAGGTTCCCTATGGTAGCCTATAATCACTTACAACTATTTATGAGAGGAAAATAGGGGTAGGTTTGAAAATGGGTTTGTGGTGGCATACAAAAATTTAAAGGTGATATGAGTGTTTCCTAGGAATCTTAAAGACTAGGAGGTGGTGTCAAAGGTGTGTTTGAAAATAATGATTAAGTTGAGGTTTCATGATCCAAATATGAGTGAAAATAGGGAGTGTACAAAATACTAAGGGAGGTTGACATATAACTAACCATGGAGCCCTCGAATATCCATAGGGTGGTCTCAATCATGGAAACCTACTAATGTAAGAACACAAATGAGTTAAAATTACTCCCAAAATCCTAAGATGATCATAATGAGATACCATACAAGTGTCAAGGATAATTAACACCTACATGATCTTGTACAATAAAAAATTTGACTGTGATGGGCAATGAGTAAGTTGGATAGTAACCGTAATGTTTATATTTCAAGGGAAAGGTTTAGGCATTGAAAAATTAATATATGATGATAATATAATATTCAATAAGGTATTTTGTTTATTTAGGGTCTAAACCATGAAATAAATCACTTATGGTCCCATTATGACCCTACAATCATTCACAAAAGTAACCTATAATCAGCTCATGGAAAGCTACATTGTAGAGATTGAGGGGTAATGTTAAGGAAATTTGTGGAGGGTTGGATTGAAAATGATAATAATATAATTAAATTCACTCTTTAAGGTTTAAAAAAATCATTTGGAGGATGATTCAATCCCTCACTCAGTCAAGAATGCTATAATGACACGTACAGACCTCTAAGGGGTACATACAGTTGATGAGGGTGTTGGGTCATTAAAAGACTCTTCAGGGTGTTGATAAGGTATATATAGTTTATAAGTGTGTAATACCACAAAATTAATCAAGGTTAATATTATAGGAGAGTAAAATTATATAAAAATTAAAACGGAGTTAAAAACTCTACATATAGTAATACAAATAGTAGACTTATAGTAAATCCCATAAAGTCTAAATAGGGTTCTAGGATGGTTGCCTAAGTGTGAGACTTGAGGATGAGAATAATGGTATTAGTGATCTAAGGTTTAAATATATGATCAATATATATAAATATTTCCTTGAAAGACCTCCAAAAAGAAAAGGTCCACCTATAGTAAGCACTTATAGCAGGGTTGAGAGTCTCTTTTAATGTTTTCAGGCTTGAGTCACCATCTTGGGCTAATAAATGCAAGTCTTATTGGGTATTAATGATTTTAAACCATAAATAATATCAAAATTATGAGTTAATTATATTACACAAGTTTTTTTTACATTTACACACAACCATATCAACTAAAGTACACCTACAATGAAGAAGGGCATGCACAGTCTTCATTTGCATGGATTCCTTACCTTTTGGGTGGTCTATGAGGAAGAATGAGAATTTTTTAGGGGATGATTAGTTTTAAATAATATTAAAAATGAATATAAACATATTAATATACCTTAATGTCATTAAAAAAAATTTAGGAGAGGTTCAAACAAGACAACATATAGTCCATATGCCAATTTTACACAGAATTAAAGCTTGAGAAGTTTTCCTTGGGAATTGTGGATTTTGAGGGAGATAGAGGAATAATTTTAACTTAAATTTTTTTATATATGGTAATAATGAAAAAATTAATATCCCAATATATTTTTTTCATGATAATAAAGGTAACATATCAACTTTTCTATCTCATAAGTATGTCACTTTTAGACATGTATGAAGGTAAAGAATGATGAGAAAGTGACCAAAATGAGTGTTAGGGTGGTATTGGAACTATTTTTGGTGATTTGGGATGATTAAATAATGTGTATTTATTGTAAAAAATCATTAATTAATCACAATAATGATGAGAAAATAATCATAAGGTTTGGTGGGTAACCATTTATAGTCAAACCCCACTAGCCTAAACTAGGCCTATTTCCTAACAAGGGTCATTTTCACTTAAATGGTCTAAATACCATTAAAAATAATTGAAACATGTTTATGAGGATATATTATATGTGTTTAAGATGTTTTTTTCATTAAAAGTCACAAGGAATCCATTTTTTGGCCCAAGCTCATCACAACATGCATAGTATGCAAGAATCAACTTGAGTAAGCAATTTGGATTGCTCATATCTTCCTATAAAATTTGAATGGGAGATAAAGGATATTTAAAAACTTGGATAGGGTAATAAGCTTACAATTTATGGAATTGGTTTTCAATTTCAATGTCATAACTTTATGAACAAAGTTTAAGAGTGAACACTAGCATAAAACCCTCCAAAATCCATGTTTTGAACCAATTTGAAAATATTGAGTTGGACAACCCACCATATAGGATATTTTATTCATGAAATATACCATAGGTTATATGGGAATATTAGAGGGTCATTTAAATGTTTTTTATGTACCTTCACTTGTACTATGTTGGGAAAAATAATACTTTTTGAGCTTTTAAAACAAGGGTTATTGAGCACATGAAAAGATGAAAATCACTTTGGAGGAAAAAATGGGACTATTTTTACCTATTAAAAATCAAAAATTCAAAAAAAATAACTTAGAGGTTCCCAAACCATTCCATTCTTTGGGCTAGTCAAAAAATGTCGTCAAAAGACAAGCCTTCCAAAGGCCATTTCATGGTTTTGGTACTTCCACATGGTTACATACCACAAAAATTGACATGGATAATTATGGGGGTATTATATAAGTAAATAAAACATTTTTTTAATGTTTAAAACATTCTTGAGTTCCCAAATTCAAAATTCCTCTTCTATGCCTAAAAGGGATAATTTGGCCTAATTTGGCAAGGAAATGGGCTAGAAAACACAATTTCACTTGGGGTTGGCTCACCAAATTTTTTATTGAAATTTAAGAGGATATATGGTACCTATAAAAATCCTAAAATTATCACCATTACTTCATGAATATCTTAGACAAGGATATTTTAATAAAAAAAGGGTTACACGGAATACATGGAAAAGGCATTGTTTGAGTGCCAAATCAATATTTCTGGAATATCTGGTGATTTAAATCATATTGAACCAGGTCTGGTGTGTTCTAAATAATCCATCCATTTTTTAAAAGTGCAGGTTTTATGAAATATTGAATAAAACTCCTCTTTTTCCCTCAATGTCATAGTGCAAAATGAGCCTTTTGAGGGGTCTAAGGGATAAATAGGTGCATATAGCCTATTTCAAAGACTTTGAAAGTTGAGAAAGGATATGTAACTCCATATTAAAGGTATTAATAATTAAATAAATATTTATAATGAAATAAATCTTTGGAAAAGGTCTCCAATAAGTCCAAATAGGACTCTTCCTCTTCGAAAGCCTCATGTGTAAGACAAAGTCAAATTTTTAAAGGAGTAATATAACCAAATCATGACAAGTTTTCAAGAATAATTCATGAGAATATATAAGGGTTAAAATAAAATACTTCAAGGGACTTACATACCTACATCCATGGAAGATACTTTTTCATCAAGGGAGACAAGAAGGCTAAAATCTAGAGGATGGTACAAGAACCTAGCCACTCTCGAAGTGCTCTAGGCTTGACCAAGAATTATTAAAAAATTAATACATATATAAAACATATAATAATGTATTTAACATGCCAATCTATGGAAAATTTATATTTTTAAGGTTGAATAATGATATGTTGGGTTTGAAGAAGGATAAAGAAAAGGTCTTATGTCTTAGTTTTGAGAATTCTTGTCACCTTCTATCTCCTCTCTCTCAATTCTTTTTATGTAAGCTAGTTTTTGGAATTTAAAAGGATCATCAACCTATTTTGGGTCATGGTTATGCTCAAAATTGTTTTACTAACCTATTTTGATGAATAAGATAGAATTCATACCTCCTCAAAGATAGATTTAGTGTATTTTCATGGTTTGTTGATAAATGAAAGTGATAGTTCTTGTTTCCTCTCATCTTGTACTTTCCTTATTATCTATTTGAAAGTGTTAATATCATAATTATAATTTTCATAGTGTGATTAAATCTTCTCATATGTTTTTCAAGTGCAAGCTTTCTCTAGTGTCTTTGAGAGACCTATTGAATAAGTGTCTTAGATCATGCATCAAGCTTGAGCCTCTATGTGAATTAATGATATTTAAGGGATGTATTTTGATAAGTGTAGTTAATTTTATGTTATTATCCATCCTTTTAGTGCATATAACACAAATTAATTTCACATTTTGGTGTGTCACCCTAGTTAGATAGGTTTTCTTTTCAGTTCACCTTCTTCCCTTTTCCCTTGCAAGTTGGTACTGTAGAGTAGGGATACTAACTGATACATCAAGAGGGGACAAACCTTAAAATATGTAGATTCAATCAACCTATTAGGACACACACAACCTATGAATTTCTTCATGTTACCTTAGACTGTGAAGGCCTAAAGTTACCTTCATGAGGGTGCAAGTCTAGAGGACAATAATCAGATCAAGTCAAGAAGGATGCAAACATGAACGTCAACATGAAGAAACTAATTAGGCAGTCCAACATAATAATGTATTAAAATTCTTTTCATGGCCACTTTTTTGCATTATTTTGGTCATAGGTCAAGATATTATATGAGGTGAAAAAACTAGTCAATAGTAGATAACAATCATCATTAAGCAAGAAGTATGAGTGAGGTTGTTTGTTATTATTGTCATAAGGTTGGTCACATTGAAATATTATATCAAAATGGAGTTATTACGTCATCAAGATATTAAAAGGGATGTGGAGCTCTTAGATTGTATGTGAAAGGTTAAACATTGGTATGGAATCCTAAGATAGTTAAAACTAATCATGTTATGTCCAATGTTCAAGATGGTTTGGTTGCCATTGTAGAGCATGGGTCAGTTGTTGAATTTTTCCAAGATTTCATGTTATCTAAATATAGTGACAAGGTAATAAAATAAAAATAAATGAGGATGAGGTCATTTATCCAAAGTTACATATAGAACCTAAATATACTCTAAGGAAAGATAGTCAGCTTCATGACTATTAATAGATTAAAAAAAGTGGTTTGGAGATCTGGGAATATCCTAAATTTATGGTATTTTAAGATCCCTAAGAATTGGGGTGATTTTATTATACTTAATAGAGGAATTATTCAATAAATGGAAGCATGAAAAGGCATTTATGAGAAGATCAAATAGATGGCTATAGAGTTATGTTATCTAGTTCATGAGGAGTCATGATATGGTATGTAAGAGGTAGTTATTTCATCTACATATATGAGAATTTATGTTATATATATTTGTATTAAATTTATCTATTTAGAAGTGAAATAATATAGAAGTATCTTACCTTTGGAAATAAAAAGGTCCATGAGGACTAAGATTGTGAAGGTGAGTTGTAAGATCAATATGTTTATCAACTTGTGGAAGAAGCTTGGTGTATGTTTGTTTAGTCTTGGTAGATGTTGAATGAAAATAAGGTTTGTGCTATAAATCAATTGACTTGTATATTTGGATGAGATGATTGTTCTAAGGGGGACATTTTTAGTTCTAAGTTTTAAAATATTGATTAATTATTGTTAGCTATGTCAGTGGTTTTAGGTTAGACAGGTTACATTGAGTATGTTCTTGATGGTTGTTAGCTTCTTGTGAGAAGGATTGTTAACCATTGGAAGAATTAATTTGGGTATAATAAGATCAATATTTGATGTCACATGTTTAATTAAGATTGTTAGTCATTTGTGGAGGCCTATCTATGAATAAAAATGGCTTCAATCAAGGTATGTTATTCTTATGATCTAAGCATCAAGGAATAATTCTTTGTTGATTAGGTGGTCATGATCTAAGATTTGATGGTATAATATAGCTATGTGAAGACTTGCGGGTCATATCATTCATAAAAGGTCAAGTTGTAGCTCTTGTATGCATTCAAGTGATTAAAGAGGTCATATGGACTAGTTCAGTAAGAGTTATGTTCACTTCAATTGATATTATTCTAAGGTCTGCATAGAGTAACGGGGTGTATGTGTGAGATGTTTAAAGGTTTAGGAAGATTTTTTTGTTTAATATGGTTTAAGATCCCAAATGGGAAAAAATCATTGAGAAGTATGGGTGGATAAAGGGGGAGCTTGTTGGCTCTTTGAGTGGTTAGGTCCAAGGATCAATGGACTATGTGTGGATGACCTTGTGAGAGTGTGTATGATCCTTTCTCATTAGTGTGAAAGAGGGAGAAAGATAAAAATGGAGGAGAATTTAATATTAGGAGAGAAGACATTTTGATAGTGGTTTTTTATCAATGACAAAGGGTAAGATTGTTAAGCATGGTCATTAATGCCATAAGTTATCATTAATGTCAATAGTTGTCTTGGCTACATGATGCATTAATGACAAAGATGTTAGGCGGTGGTTTTTAGAGAATATGCCATTGATTAATATTATTGAGGATAATGAGGATGTTTTGAGGGATTTATAAGTGTCTTTGGTGAATATATTTAGAGCTTCATGATTTTAGAGAGATATATTATATTCATGTCTTGTGTGTTTAAGAAGGCTAGTTTAGTCTCGGGTAGTGACTATATGTTTTAAGGAGTCTTGGTGAAAGGATAATGATGGGATATATTTTGGATCTTATCTTATATTTATATAGATTAGTTATGATCTACACAAGGTGTCTTGAAGATCTCAAAGTGGTATGTTTCCTAGCAGGCCTATTTAATAGACTAGTTATAGAGCATGGATAAGGCTTGTAGTGGCATGATGATGATATGAATATATATGGAGTTTAATCTATGAAATATAGTGTTAGATCATGATAAAAATATCTAGAGTCAGTCACATGACTCTCATAATGAGCCAAATGGGTAATTTATTCATTAGTGGTCTTCTCATGGACCTTGTATTAAGACCCTAGGTGGTATGATGAGGCATCATGATCAAATTTGGAGGTTTTTTAGATCATGTGAGTATGGTTTTATGTCCAACATGTTTTTTCAAGTGTGTTGGTGAATTTTAAGGTCTTCAGTTGAAGGATAAAGTATAGAAAGTGGATATGAGGTCTCTTGAGTGCTAGAATGAGGTGTTGTAGACTCGAGAAGGATTTTATCATGAATTTTGGCATGTGTGGTTATTGAAAGATAATATGAGATATTTGAGAGAGATGGGAAAGGGTCATATAAATGATTTAAAATAATTAGGAGTCAGTTTTAGGGGTAGATCTTTATGAACAAATTTTAACGATGGAAACCAATCTAGAACCTTCCTAAAATCCTCATAGTGACTTGATATGGAATATATTGATGGAAATTGATTATGATGGATTTTATGACCTGTTTTTCTGTTTTTATTATGGATTGGACTCTTCTAGGTACCTCTTGGTGTCATTAGTTTTTTAGATGAGTGAGTGGACCCCACATAAAAGAGTTTATTTCTTAGAAATTTGCTATAGTAGGTAGATTTGATCAAGTTAAAGTTGATAAGTAGGTGTATTTTGTATAATTAGACTTATATTTTATGTAAATTATAGTTTATAATAAGGTTATATATTTAAAATATGCTAAACTAGTCATGAAAGTTGACCTATTGCATAAAAGGCCTAGTGAGGAAGATAATGAGAAAACTAGGTAGAAGTGAGAATGAGATTAGGGATGAGTTGTCATGGATTAAGAATGGATATAATTGAATGTGTTTTTTTTAAAGACCTATATTACACATTCATGTTGTTTATATTTTTTTATGATTAGTGGATATGTTGAGAAATTTGCTCATAAGTTGACCTCTATTGTGTATATAGAACAATGATTAGGTAAGATTATGAGATTGGTCTACAAGACTGATGTTTTCACTTTACCATAGTATCTATATATATGGTAATCACATAATGATATCATAATATCATACATTTTCATAAATATTTTCTACAAGTTTCCACATAGGTGCTAAAGGTCATAGTCATCATGACTAGCATTTAATGGTAACGGGTAGAGCTAGATATGCAAGATGGAGTGATGAGTTTGAGAAGATATATCATAAGTTAATGTATATAGTGAAAATTTTGAATTTTTTTGTGGTATACATTACCTATAAATTATTTATATAAGGTTGAGAGTTAGTATAAGAAGTTGAAATATGGAAGCCAAAATGGCTTGTCTAGTTGTGTAAGGACTGTAAGAGAAAAGGTCAATAGATTGGTCTGTAATACCAATAGTTCCATTGTATATTGTGATATATATAATGTAATATGTTATATAAGACACGTAGTAAATATTAATGTGCATAATATGTCTTTTATGTGTCTTTACAAAAGTTGAAAATAACATTCATTAGGACTATATTTTAAGGGATTATGGTAGTTTTTTGTATGCTAGTAAGATTGATGTTATTGAGTCATTATACCTAGTTGGAAGTGTTTCAAGAATTTTATGATGTTATAAATATTAAATGGGATATTATACATTCATATAGAGTGTTTGAAGGTGTATATACTAATGTTTGAGTTTAAATTGTTAATGACTGGGTTCTGAGTAAATTCACAGTTTTGAGTGATATTTTTGATGAGGTGTTCTTGAGTCTTTGGATCTAGATAGAAGTTGTATAATTGAATTTTTAATGACCCATATTTATTTTATACCTATAATTTATTTATATAATTTTTATGATCTTCATTTATTAAAATAATTTTTTTGAGGTAAATAGACCTAATAGGTCTTTAAGGCCCAATTATGCTTTCAAATTATAAGCAAAGGATTTATGACTTATGAAGCATAGAAGAGGTAAGTTGAGGTTTCCATGTAAGTGTTTTAAATGTTTTTTTCATTAATTAAGACATTTTGGGCCATATAGATTATAGTTATTATGTGGAAAGGATAGACCTAATTGTAATTAGGTCTCTTGTAGGCCTAAAAGAACAAAGAGGCCTAAGTGAGTTAGGCTGACCTAATGGTGATCTTATTTTGATTGATTAATATGTGTAACTTGTCCTAAGAAGTTATATTGTTTAACCTAATGGATTAGTGTTTTTTATGAGTAAGAGTGTGAGTGATCTAGTGGTTTATATAAGAACAAGGCCTAATAGGCCTATTTGGCCTAGTTAGACTATCAGAGATTGAAGCGAAGGAAATAGAAGATTGATGAGTGGTGAGAGGTCACTAGAGGAGAATTATAATATTGTATTGAATATTCCATGAAGGTATAATATTATTTATATAGGTGATTTTAATGAAATTACTTCAAGAATTAAGTACAATAATAGAATTATTTCCAAATATGACTGAAATATATCCAAATATATGATAATAGATAAGCCACTTCGAGGGGGAAACCTCCACAAGCTTCAATAAGAGCAGAATTCACAATATGATGATAAATAATTACCCACTACCTCCTATATATAGTCTATTTAAGCCATGGTTACTCCATATGCCAACCTACTAATCAAAAGAAAGCATAGATAAATGTAATATAACATCAAAGAGGGATAAGTAAGCCACAAGTCAGATAATACTATCTTCATACATGTGATAGGTTAGGGGTGTAGCATGCCCTTCCCCTTTAAACCAACATTGTGTGAAACATTGAACAACTCTGGATGTTGTAGAAAATCTTCACCTTCCCAAGTTGCATCTTCACTACTCTAGTTTTTCCACTTGATCAAATATTCCCTAATCTCTCTGGTTCTCAACCTCTTAGTACGTGTTTGGACGATATTCTCTAGTTCCAAAATGACTTGATCTAGTTCTGGGAGCTCTATCTAGGCTAAAACTTTCTATCCAATGACCTTCTTCAAAAAGGAAACATGAAATACTAGGTGTATGTGAGATGAATGAGGTAACTCACGCTTGTAAGCCACACTTCCAATTTTTTGTAGAACTTGATAAGGGCCATAATACTTAGGATCAAGTTTGTTGTCCTTTTTTTGTTGCTTCAAGGACACTTGCTTGTAAGGCTACAAACAAACAAATACCTAGTCACCCACCTCAAAATTTCACTCACTACGGTGTTGATCTACTTGTTTCTACATCTTATTTTGTGCCAAGGCCAAATTCTCTCTCAAACTAGCCAAAACCTCTTGTTGATGTTGAATGTGCTCTTCCACATATCGAACCTTGGTGTGCACCTTTAATGAATAAGTGATGGAAGGTGGATGGTAACCATATAGTGCTAGAAATGGAGACATTTTAGAAGAGGTATGGAAAGATGTGTTATACCACCATTCTAAAAGTGGTAGCCATTTAATCCAATGTTCTTGTTTATCTGATACAAAACAATGAAGATACCCCTCTAAACATTTGTTAACCACTTCAGTTTGTCCATCAAATTGGGGGTGGTAAGATGAGATATGAGCTAGCTGAGTGCCCAAACAAGAAAATAGTTTAGTCCAGAAATTACTAGTGAAAATAGGATCATGATCACTTATAATTATTTTTGGGGTTCCATGCAATTTGAGAACTGCTTCCATAAAAGTAGCTGCTACTGTACTTGCTGAAAAGGGGTGTGAGAGAGAAAAAAATGGGAATATTTTGTAAGCCTACCCACAATGACCAAGATAACATTATTACCTTTAGAATAAGGCAACCCTATGATGAAATACATGGAAACCTCCTCCCATCTTTGACTAGGAATTGCTAGCAGTTGTAACAAACCTGGGGTCTTAACTATTTCACCTTTATTCTATTGGCATATCAAGCATTCTTCCACAAACTTTTGTACATCTCCCTTGAGTCCTCCCCAAAATAATTCTTTCTTAATTCTATGATAAGTTTTCAAGAACCCTGAGAGTCTCCCAATTGGAGATTCATGCAACTCTACAAGAATCTTATGCTTAAGCTCTAAATTTTTGCACAAGTATAACCTACCCTTATACCATAGGACATTACCTTTCCATTCAAATTTTTTAGAGGATAAATTACCTTGCTAGAGATTCTAAATAAGAACTTGTGTATCTTTGTCTTGCTCCCATTCTAACCTATCTTCATCTACTAAATCTACTTGTAGCATGGACATTACACAAAGTAATGCTTTTGTGGATGCATCCCATTTGGATAGTGCATCTGCTACTACATTATATTTACCCTTCATTTAGATGATTTAAAAATCACAACCCAACATTTTTGTTACCCTTTTTGTTTTTCAAATGATAATCTTTTCTCCAAAAGTATTTGAGACTATCATGATCCATTTTCACCTTAAAGTGTCTACCCATCAAATAAGGCGTCCATTGTTTAACTTCATGAAGAATAGCCATCATTTCTTTCTCATAGACAAGTTTTTGTAGATTATTACCTTTGAATTGATGACTTTCAAATGCAATAGATCTTCCTTCCTGCATTAGTACTGCCCATAATATAGACCCAAAAGCATCACATTTAATAGTGAATGTCTATGAGAAGTTTGGAGTAGCCAAAACTAGAGTGGTTCACATAGTTACTTTTAGTTTCTCAAATGCTTTGGTGGCATCATCATTCCAATGAAAAGCATCCTTATTTAGCAATGTAGTGAGTGGAGATGCTATGCTTCCATAACCTTTCACAAATCTTCTATAGTAACCTATTAGTCTAAGGAACCCTCAAAGATTTTTGAGAGTTTTTGGCATGGGCCATTCCATTATCACTTTGATCTTCTAGGGATCAACTTTGACACCTTCATGGGAAATAATGTGACTAAGGTACTCTACCTCCTATACTCCAAAAGAACATTTAGATGGCTTCACATAAAATTGGTGCTTCTCCAAAACTATCAACACCTATTTCACATGTTGAAGATGTGCTTCCCATGTCTGACTATAAATCAATATGTCATCAAAGAAACTAGCACAAACTTCCTTAAAAAAGGCCTAAAAATAGTGTTCATCAAGATCTAAAAAGTAGATGGTGCATTTGTAAGACCAAAGGGCATTACCAAAAACTCATAATGGCCCTCATGTTTTCTAAAAGCAATTTTATGAACATCTCCATCCTTCATTCTAATTTGATGGTACCCTGAGTGAATATCCAATTTTGTGAAATAATTAGCACCATGTAACTCATCATGTAAATCATCAATTACTGGAATAGGAAACTTATCTTTGATGGTGTATTTGTTGAATTCCCTATAATCTGGGCACATCTTCCATGTGTCATCCTTCTTCCACACCATGACCACTAGTGATGAATATGCCCTTTGGCTATGCTTGATGATCCCTACCTCCAGCATCTCATGGGCCATATTTTCAATTTCACTCTTTTGTGCATATGGATATCTATATGGTTTGATATTTGGTGGCTGACTACTTGGAATTAGTTGAATGGCATGATCATGGTCTCTTTTTGGTGGTAGTCCTTTTGGCATGGTGCCAAAAATAGATGAGTGGTCCTCAAGAATTATCTGTAGATTAGGATGTGTAGATGCCTATGTGGGATGAACTTCTATGGAGCATAATTACGCAATAATTCCCTCTACCCCCTTTGTAAGCATCTTGGTCATCTAATGTGAACTAATCAATTGTGGATATTTTGCATGTAATCCACGTAGTTCAATTCTCTTACTTTCAGAATGAAAGTGAATGAATAGTTCTTGGAAGTTCATCTCAATGGTACCTAAGGTTGTGAGCCATTGGACTCCCAAAACAATGTCTATGTTACCCATGGGAATAACAAACATAGGAGAGTCAAGATTTTACCCACCCATAGTAAGCTTAATACTATGGCATTTGCCTAAACAATTAATGGTGCCACCATCTACAATCATGACCTAAAAATTTTGGTGCTAGGTAGATGAAATAGTTCAATCAAGTGGCCAACTTATGTGTTTATAAATCTATGTGTGCTCCTTAAATCAATCAACACTATCACCTTCTATTTCTTGAGGAAACCCACCACCTTAAGAGTTTGTGGAGTGATAATACCTGCAAGTGCATGACAAGAGATTATAGGTTGGGAATCTTCAGGTACCTCTTCTATATCTTCCTCATCATCATTGGAGGTATCATCTTCTTCTTCATATTCATTTGGTCCCTCAATGTAGAATAACTTCTTCTCAGCACATCTATGTCTTTTACTCCACTTGCTGTCACAACTGAAACATAATCCTTTTGCACACTTCTCTTGAATTTGCTGAGGGGTCAATCTAGTAGGTGGAGGAAATGTTGGTGATGATATGCTACGATATTTGAAGTGAGTGAATGGCTAATTATTGTTGGCTACGAATTTTTCCTTAGCTCTACATGCCATGATAATAGAATTAGAAATATTAAGTGAATTAAACATGTGTACCTCATGTTGAATGTGGTCCTTGTGTCCACCCAAAAATAGGTCATTCAAGTTTGCTTCAAAAATTGCCTCCACACATAAGGATAGGTTCTAAAAATGATGAATATAATCCTGTACGGAGCTAATTTGTCATAATTTTTCCAGTTGACTAAAGTAATTCTCTATCACACTATTGCCATAGTGTAATTGTAGCTCCTCTGTAAAAACTTACCAAGTGACATTGAGAGTCATTTTTTTATTTTGAGCACACAACCATCAATACCAAATGAATTGATCATGTTCAAGATACAAGGATGCCATGGTAACCTTCTGTCCACCAGAAATCTAATGTAGGTCAAAAAAATTCTCCATTTGGTTAATCTAATTGAGTGGATCTTTTCCATCAAATTTGTGCATATCCACCTTTGGTAATAGGTTCCTCTATGGCCATGGAGTTAGATTTGAAGTAGACTGGTTAGGAGAACCACCCTGGTGGGGTTGTGTAATAGAGTTAGCTTGATGATTTGACTAATTAATTTTCAAAGTTATCATGATATCTCCCAAACTATCTTGTATGGATTGCATATTAGATTGTATGCCTTACACCTCACTTTGAATGCCTTGCACACTATAGTCAAGCTGGCTTACTTTGTGATCTATGTCAAAAAACCCTGGTAGAAAGGGTCTAGTACACCCCCCTTCTAACTCCATCTCTTCCTTGTTAGTAGGTTTACCTAGAGTTTCAGCACCCTTTCCTCAACCCTGAGTTTGTGGACCTGCCATAAAAGGGTTTTACGATGTCGACCCTTATTGGAACTTTTGACCCAACTTTTACCAAGTGAATTTGTAATTATTTTAGCCTCAAATCAAAATATACAAAGAACATACCATAGCCAAAATTTTCTAATATTTCCAAAAATGTAAATAACTTAGAAAAATTCTTTAAATTATGCACTATAGAGCAATTTTATTAAAAACCATAAAATAATGATAACTTTTGTAAAACAGATCCACATGAGCTAAAATTTTGCATATAAATTCACAACCATTTTTTATATATCATAAAATTTAAAAATTTAGTGTTTCACCATAAGATTTCCCAAATCGTAACTCTGATACCACTTGTAATGAAATTACTTCAAGAATTAAGTATAATAGCAAAATTATATCCAAATATGACTGAAATATATCCAAATATATGATAATAGATAAGCCACTTCGAGGGGGCAACCTCCACAAGCTTTAATAAGAGTAGAAATCATAATATGATTATAAATAATTACCCACTACCTCATATATATAGTCCATTTAGGTCATGGTTACTCCATAGGCCGACCTACTAATCAAAAGAAAGAATATATAAATGTAATATTAAATCAAATAGGGATAATTAAGCCATAATTCAGCTAATACTATCCTCATACATGTGATAGGTTAGGGGCATAGCACTGATGAGCAAGTAAATTGTATTGATACAAGGCTATTAGGCATATTTATCTAGATACACCTATGAAAATAATTTGATTGAATTAAAAGCTAAATGAGAATAATAGAGGGATAAGTATGAATATAAATCCATGACATGTATTCATGAGATGATGATTCATATTTAAGAGTTTTTCAAGTATGTTATATGTCTGAGTTTCTATCTAAAAGGGTAGAGTGTGAAAGGAATAACTAGAGAGCTTTAGATTGAAGATACAAGCTGAGAGAGAGAGGCATGAGTAGTGGCCTATGATAGTTCCTTGATATTTTCATATATGATAAGCTGTGTTATTGATGTTTTATATGTCTTTTTATGTTTATAAGGGTTGGTATCATGTTATGTTGATCCATATAGTTGAATATGAGGGTTGTTTAAATGAATAAGAATAAGGGCAATATTTCTTGTGTGAGAAGAGAATCTGAGTGTGATAGAGAAAAAAAAGACCATCATCAATTGTGAGAGTGAAACAAAGTAAGATGGAATTTTTTATAGTGTTTATTGAGTGGGTGCTTTATTATCAAGGGGGTTTTATCCTCCTAGTAAGTTGGAGCTTGATAAATTCTTAGGGGTCATTGTTTCTTGTTGGTTTACTAGTCAACTAAAATTGATTCATACTATTATAGGAAAAATTGGGAAAGATATGTTTCATTGGATTTTATGCCCTATGAGGAATTCCCACATAACTCCTATTTTCATGCCATATGTTCTTATGTTTCATGCTTTGTATGAGTATGCTTTCATTTTGATGTTACTAGACCAGTTGATATATGTTTGAATGGTTAATAAATGATGATTGGAATTGAATGAAAAATATTTAACATTAATTCAACCCCTTCTCAGTGGTTGTTCTTCCATCATGTATATGTACAAGTTGAGTAGGACCTGTTGTTAGACATTCTTTAAAGATTTGAGAAAATAGTCACCCTACGATAGAGCCTAAGTGTCAAGATGAAGACACAAATATTTTTGGGATATCTGATGGAAATTTATAAATGATGTCCTATTTATATGATGAAATATTAAGAATAATTCATACAACCCATGATAATTATGGGAACCTTTAATGAAATACCCGAGAAATGGGATAATTGAATATTATCCTTTTATGTTCATATATAGGTTCAAAAAATAAATTTAAATGATATGCGATGAGGTATATATTAAAGTGTTTCAAGTAATTCATGGAAATCCAATGCCTTGGTTCTCTAAAAATCTAAGGACCCTTGACAAAAGGGGGAATATTAGTATTACCCTATTGTAACTATCATCAATATAGAAGACAAATGAACATCTTCATTATTACTATTGTACCATGTCCCCAATAAAATTATAGAGCTAAAAATAGCATTTAAAAATTACAACAAAATTGATCAAGAGGTAGGCCATAGACACTTGGATTATTACTTTAAAAATCCTTTAAGCATTGGTCAAATACAATGTGATTTTGTCAAATTTCATCATAGTTGGTAAGTTCAAGAATTATTAAAATTGGAAGGTTGCATTATTCATGGAATGGGATCCTAAGAAGAAAATAAGGGGATATATCCAATACATTAATGAGAAAAAATGGTGAAATTTTCATATGGCCACCAATAAAATGACCATGATGTTATCTTTATGAATTTATAAAATGATATAGAGGTATGAAATAAGATGAACAACAAGTCAATGTCTATGATTTGGGGTCAATAACTTCAATTTGATCTTGAAGTTATAAAAGAAAAGGCACAAAGGGCATAGATCTATCAATGGCCTTTATCCTAATCATAGGATTCATAGGTGTAAGATCAATGCTCCTTGCCTATAGGGGAGAAAATAGACATTCAATAAGGGGAATCAAGTAGCCAAACAGAGTCCAACCCTCTAATAAGGAAGAAAAATCTAAAAGGTTTTTCGAGGTCCTCAATATCCCTCTTCATATTCAGACACTACTTCTATAATTTTGGGAACATTTACAACAAAGGATACATATAATTACTTTTGATGGATAGATGAAGAGAATTGTTTTATGACACCTCTACCACCCCTTACAATAGTTACCCAAGCTAGTATCCCTAAGTTTCTAGTCTTTGATATAATCTATTCCAACTAATCTTGATTCTCCCAAGTCTCCTTGTTTAATTTCACCAAAATCCACAACCATTAGTGAGGAGACTTCTCCTTAAACTCTACATATTGTGCTATCTTTGAGAACCTTTTCCCCCAACATTGTTGTCACACTTACCATTCCTTCACCACCACCTATAGTGATTATTTTCACCACTTTTATTGATTTAGTTATTTCACCATATCCTCCACCTTCCACTCTCCCCATTTTCACTTAATTATAAGAAATTACATCATTTGGCCTTCCCACCATAGAAGAGTACCTTTATGATAAAGAAGAAGAATAAATGGAGGAAGAGGATCCTAAACAAGTAATATTTTTAGTTGAGTATTAAACTAATGAGGAAGAAGAAGATGTAAAAATAATGAAGGGGATACGGTATGAATTGAGTGAAGAGGGACCTCTAGATGATGAAGAGATAGAGTTGGAGAAGGGTAAGGCCATGAGTGTAGACACCTAAATTTCATTTAATTTTGAAATACACATTAGTAAAATAATTATTCTTCCCCAAATTTAAATTTAAATTAAAACCATTTCCCTCCAAATTTAAATAACTTAATAATTCAAAATTAATCAATTATGCACACCTTTTATCCAAATTTATTTAATAAATCTAGATTTTTCACCTCACCTAGACATCCTCCACCTTTATATCCCTCACATGTTGACTAACCCAACTAATCCCTTAATTTTTTAACTACATTATGAGTTTCTCCTTGTGTTTTCTACCAATCTAACACTCTTTTATTACTCACTCAATTAACTCCCCTTTTATCTTAGCCCATGGAATTGCTCATCATTATCATGGATGAGGACTGATTATCCACCATCAATTATTTTAATAATTATAAATATTCAAATAATCCTCCACCATCTGATATACCTCTCAAAACCATATAAATTGATGTGAAATCCATCACTTTAATTCATCTTGACTTATGATAATAAAGTTTTATAAAATTCTTGAGCAAAACCAAAACAAATTAAAGCCATCCAAAGAGCATTTGCTTACCAAAATGTTGCCCATTTCAATTTTAATTAGATAAGCATGAGTAAAAACATTTTATAGATAATATTGAATCAAATCACAATGGAGGAATATCATGGTACTAAGATATAATTTTTTATTGATAAACATGCATGCAACTCCACTAATGATCTCAACTAGAAACTTAAGATGTCTGGCTCATAAACTCACCTCCAAACATATAATAAAAGATGTAAACCATGATAAAAATATGTCCACATATTATATAATCACTTTAATCAATTAGTTTATATGGACCAGCTCAAGCAAGGAAAAAACTTGTAGGGTGTGGGGATAAGCATGAAAAAAGGAGAAGTCAACTTCTAAATAATGGTTCATAGGTTAAAAATATTCAATATGTGAAATACTACCAATTTGTTTTAATTTTAATAAGTTTATTATCATACCTAGAATTCATTTGACCCAATTCCTCTCCTATTAGCTATACCATGAGAAAACATGTTGACCATTTTTGCATGCATAGTTAAGTGATGGAGAATCAAAATGGTTTTAGGCCAACTTTAAGAGTTATAAAGTATATCAAAAGTATAATTGAACTTATGTAATATTAAGATTCATTTTACAATCTTTTACACATGCTAAAACACTTGGATAGGCTATATAACTATAAAAACTTCCTCTTTTCTAATTATTTTCTTGATTTAACTTGGAAACCTACACATTTTCAGTTATAAGTAACATGCCTAAAAATATTTTGACATATTGGATGTTTAAATTCATCTTTATACACTTGTATACTTATTAAATCTGTACAACCTTCATTAATGGCTCAAATATGACTCTATGTGAAATAAAATGGTACAAGGACTAAAAGTTGACTATGACCAAGGTTAATAGAACATCATGACATTTATAAGACCATGAAACACCCTTTTACATCCTAATATACCCATAAATTAATATCTATAACATAAGGGGTTGACTTATTTTGACTTGTGGTCAAAATAGTCAACATTCCTGGCAATTTCCTAAGGGTGTCATGCTTGCTATACCAAGACCATTAGCCTAATCTTATCCTTTGGGACATGGAGTCACCTATGTAAAATTTTTACACTAAATTTACTTTCAAACCACACAAAAAAAAACATGCATGTGTTCTTAAGAACACTTATGGAACACGCACACAACTAAAACAAAGACATGCACCTAACCTAGTATCTACAAAGCCTCACTCTCTAGGTGAGAAAAAAACCTTACCATACCTTAACCAAGGTCAAATATGGTTCTTTTTCCATCATTACTACTCCATAAAATCAACTTGTCATGTAAATAATGTTCATCATCAAACATTTGACTATGTAGATGGTGAAAGGGCTTACCATCCTTGGATATCCTCATGCTTGAAAGTGAACTACTTTTGGATTTCATGCATGCTTCTTATTCCTTTCCAAGGAAATTTTTTGGATCTCTAACTTACTTGATCTCTATCATATTCATTTGATGTTCTTTAAACTATATATTGGGATACATGATAGTTGCCTTGACTTTTCTCTCTTCTAGGATAAAATTTACTTCATGTGTGTGATCATTTAGTTGCTCTTTTCCTTGATTCAACACATATTTTACAAAGTTAAACCTTAGGTAGATAACTTGATCCATTTTAAATCACAAACATGACTACCTTGACTTCACTAGGCTTCTCCATGATTACAACTTCTTGAGTATTAGCTTCACTGAGTTCTTTTATGACTGCACACCCTTGAATAGTGGTTTGGCATACACCTCCATGCTTGGTATAACACTCAATAACCTAATGATTAGTCTCATTAACATTCTCATTAGTTATATACTTCTTAGGAGGTGGAATAATATCATCTATCTATTCAAACTCCTGACTTATGGCATTGAACCTTTTCCATAAGTCATCTTCTTCGTTATGAATGTCATCTTTAAGATTTGCTTCATAAATTCTGGGTAAGAAAGACATGATTATTTTGACCATAGTGATATATCATGATTTTAAATCTATCATCATCATACACATGGATAAAATAATTACCTTCAATATCTTGTAAAAAATAATGCTTAGTTCTCACCTTAGATTGCTCAAATGCTACTTCATGGATGATATAGGTACCAAGGTCAGTTTGATCAAAATAAATGTAAGGATCATGTTCATAATTATCTATACCATACTCATCTATAAATAATTCATATTTTCCTTAAATATTTATAGAATCACCATCATCTACAATAGACTTATCCTTGTCATTGATAACACATTTGAGATTGGAACTTGATTCACATAGGGTTCAATGTGGAAACTTGCAAGTGGATGAGTTCTTATGGTCATTTTTGTTCCATATCTTGTCTTGAAGGATAAGAAGGACCAATCAGTTGAGAGATATCCTCCTATCTTAGCTATACAATATCTTGAAAGGTATATTACAAAGTGGGTAGGCAAGTCAACAACCACAATGTCTTAGAGGATGGGGAAACAAGGATAATTGTGCAATAAAACCTTCAAACCTTTGATTAATATTAATTACTTGGTAGGTGTACCATCTAATTAAATAAATCCTTTACTATGTGGTTCATACTTTAGGCCCAATTTGTCATCTACAACCTTGGGCATCACTGATGTGCTAGCTTTACTATCAACTATGTAGTTGTGGACTAGTTTATCACCCACAATGAGAGTGAGGTAGAAAGGTGGATGATTCTCAGATTTGGTATAAGGCTCTACAATATTATTAAGGGAATAATTAAGATCAACATGAACATGACCATGTATTTATTATTGAGGATGATCATGGATATTGGATAGCTAGTTTTTGAAGAGCTCCTTTTGATGAGTCATATGAAGGACATTTCAAAGGGAAATGGATGCCTTAACACTCTTCAATGAATATATAATGTTTAGAGCATAAGTTCTTAGATTTTTTTAATTCCTTGGAGGAAATGGAATGTTTGTACCTTGAGGAATTGAATCACTTTGAATAGACCTTACCATATTCTAATTTAAAGGAGGTGTAGGAGTGTTAGGGAATACCATGGTTATAGATATGCCTTACTACATTGTAAGAGGACTAGTTGAGCTTGTAGGAACACCATTAACATCTTGTAAATACTTCTTCATATCTATATTATTTTATACAACATAATTTCCTTGGTTAAATGGATAAGTGTCTTCAACTAAGAATTTAGTGAAGCTTTCTCTTTGAGGTTGCCAACCTTCACTTGCTTGCATTAGGACTTCATCTTCTACTAATAGTAGTTGAGTGACTCCTCTTTAAGAAACTAGTCCATGCATTGTCCTTTTTTCCATTATTTTCCTTAGATCAGATCGATATGCATCAGTATCATTTATCTTGTGTTGGAACTAGAAGTAGGATTGTACACATTGGCAGGATTATTGAAGTTGGGATGGCCTTGACCTCTCCCTCATGCATATTATTGACCATATTTGTGATTATAGGGATAGGTATTTTTATGAGAACATTTTTTCATATTGGCTTGCCTAATTTTATCCCTAAATAAGTTATACTTTACTTTCCAATCAATTACATCATCTACCTTTTTAGGAGCAAATTTTGACTTAGCATTTACATTAGGAACTTGAGAAATGTTTGGAGAAGTAATAGGAAAATTAGGTATAATAAGAATAGACACTTTTGGAGGAAACTTTCCTACTTGAATGAGTCCATTAGAATCTCTAATGGTAAGGTCATATGCTTTAGGTAAAGTTAAACTACCCATGGATTATAACATGATGGCTATATAAGTGCCAATGGCCCTCAAGTATGTAGGAAACACTAAGATAGAGAGTGGTCACATCGGAAGAGGCAAACTATACCAAGTATTTTGGGACCTCTCATCAAAATCATTCACTTTTCCTTGGGTTCTCCTTGGATCACACTGAACTGGTGAATAAGTGAAGTGTGGTCATTCTTGTCCTCAAATATTGAAGTTAGCAACACTCCAAAGTCATCACATGTTGTAATTCAACCACTAGGAAAATTTATATACTATTCAAGTGATTTCCCTCTAAATTAAATTGAAAGGAGTCTAATGGAAATATTTACCTCATTAACATTTTGAAAACTATAAAAAATTGATATGTCCCTAATGAGCTCACTAGGAGTGACATGACCTTCACCATTGAATGTAGAAACACTCTTTGTAGCATTAGGGAGAATTTCATCATAGGCATTAAGATGAATTAGATTTTTAGTGTTAAATGATAGGAAGGTATGCTACCTAGACATGTTTTCTTCATTTTATTCATCACTCTATTGGTTTTCTTGGCTAGAAAAATCCTCTTTCTCTTTAAAGGGCAAAATAGGTTGAGGGTGTTAAACTTAAAGATGAAGTTTAGGTTGAAGAGGTGAATTGATAGAATTTAAAACTCTACTAGAAGATGAATTAGTAAGGACCATGAAGTATGAGAAAAAAATATGATAAAATAATGGTCTACAACTTGATTTTACCTTGAATGGAGTCACCAACTACTAAGTAGCACACCATATGCAACTAATGTTGTGAAGACCAACATTCACCTTAATAAGTTGTCTTTAGGACAAGATTCCAACCAAGAATGCCATAAATATTGTCAAAAAATATTACACCCTAAATGAGGTTTTTTAAACCTAATCTAATGTTTGGGAAACATTGTAATACCTCTAGGCCTATGGGTTGCCTAGAGTAGAGGTAGATGTCTAGGTTTAAGGGCTAGCTCCATTAAATAACCTTTAAGTGCTTATCACTTATACTAACTAATTGGTTTTGTTAAAATAAGAAAAATGATTCTTGAAATGAAACTAATATAAGGGGGTGATATTGTTGACCAATTTTTTGCCCAACAAGCAAAAATTTTGGTCCCCTTCTGCCCCTTGCTATTTTAGGACATTTCTTCTAATTTTGCACAGGGCCTATAAAATTTGTGGACTCTGTAGGAATATTTTCTAAGGATTCAATAGCTCCCTACAGGCTTCATGTTTCTATAGACTCAATTGTTTAGTATTTTGGCATAGGAAGGATCAACTCAAAGAATGTTAGGGTGTTTCAAGACTTGTTGGGCTCTTGTCTGACAAATTCAGCCCTGGTTCAAGCCTCAGTTCAATCTTCAAGACCATTGCTCCTAGTTCAATCTCTAGTTCAATCAACATTTGGTTCACCCATCTATAGTTCAAATGGCCTTATTTCAAGCTTTGGTTCATTTGGATGGTTTAGTCATTTGGTTCAACACGTTGGTTCAATCGGCCTAGTTGAATTAGTTAGCTCATTGGCAAGTTCATTGACACGCATCGTTAAATTGTTAAACTAATTCAATGAGTGGTTCAAAGTAGTGGTTCAAAGTGAATGGTTTAACTACCTTGGTTCAATCAGCTCAGCACGCAACGTTGGACTATTGAACCAATTTGGTTTAATGGGTTGGTTTAATGAGGCACCCCCAAAGTCAAAGAGAAGGTGCCCTTACGAAGGGCATGGAACATTTCAAAGTGATACTTTGATTTTTGGAATTTTGGTTAAGGAAAAGTCCCAAATTCCTTCAGACCTTTTGTTTGAAGGAATTCCTTAGAACAAAAGTCTAAAGGAATTTAGGTTGCAGCTCAAAGCAAAAGCTGAAGGGTCACCTTCCCTTCAGGAAGGTGCTAAGAAGGGACTTCAAACAAAAAAGCCCATGAAGGACTGATGACATTTTGCTGGGGATGGTGACATCCTAAAAGCCATCAATCTTAGGGAAGCAAATTAGCCATTTATTTTTAAATTGATGACGGTTGTGTGAACGTCAAAATTAACACAATAAAATAGCCATTTGTTTTCAAACTAAAAGGACACCAACCATGAAAGGAGGCCCAAAAATGTAGTGACCCACTAGAAGTTCACCCCTGAGGGCTGAAAGAGCTAGAAGAGACAAGATAGGGAAAAGACAAAGTGTTAGGCATAGAGCAAGCAAATAGTCTAAGTGGCAAAGGGAAGTGTCGATCTGAGAAGTCAGTCCAGTAGGTGAAACAGTGGATACAAATTAACCATTAGAAGATGCGTGGCCAACCATGTGACCCTTTTTCTTCATTTCATATTTATGAGTAGAAAAACTATGCAGGTGCCTTTAATAAGTAGCCTTGATTAATGATAAAATAGTGGAGCCATGTCAAAAAAGGCCAAAAGTCAGAGCCAGGGTTGACTCAACATTTATTTTTTTTGGTAGCCGGCTCTTCCTAATGAGGGGATGCAAATAGGCCACTTGTAAAAGGGGTGCTAAAAGGCCTCCTTTCTTATCCTATATACTGAGGACTTGTCATTTGAGAAAAAAAATTCTGCATTTGTAAGGCATAGCCTTGACAAAATTTTACTTAAATCAATCAACACATTTTTTACCTCTATCTTGGATAGATATTTCTGTGTATGTCTTGAGTGTTAGTTTTTGTTTAGTCATTTTTTCTTGATGCTTTCATAGGTCCAACACCAACATATCTATTGTCTACAAGGCACCATTTTTACAACTGACAAGGAGAGCTCTATTTGGATGTGCAAAATAGAAGAAATTACTTATAGTGTGCATTTCACAACACCTTGGTGAAACTTTATTTTCTTTATTTTTCATCAAAGCCTCCCTGCCAAGTTTCTTGCAGCTTGGTCCTTCTACCAAGTGTGAAGTGTATGTATGTATTTGTCTAGTTTTAGTGAGGATGTGAGAAGGTCAAACTTATTTTGGTGCATCACCTCTTTAGAGTAGTTTGTTTTCCTGCAATTTCTCTCCCTTTTCACCCCCCCACTATATATCTATATATATGTATGTTAGCACTTGCTGGAATGAACATGATGCATCAAAGGGAGATAGCTCTTATCTAGAGACTCTTCCCTCTAGCTTTTCTGGTCCCACAGGTGAGAGGGGGGTTTCCATAGTTGTGTGAAGAAGGCAAGAGCTTGACCTCCTACCAAGGGTGCATTCTTCTACGTCAACAATTTTGGCATGCCTGGTGGGACCAACTAGGACAAGTTGTGTCCACAAAGTTGAATAATTTTGGTGTGTTATTTAACCAACTAGCCTTTAGAGGCTTTTACATCAAACACCAATGGCAACTCTAAGTTAAATCAAATTGGTTAAGCATTTTTGGTACCATACCATCAAGAAACAACATTCTGGTATGTATAATCCCATCATTTTGAGCCATGGGCCCTATTTTAATTGGCCAACATGGTTGTGATCATCACCAACCTTATGTTGATCCTTATTAGGTCCAATATGATGGGTCCAAGCCCTATCATGAGCTATATCAGCCTTATGCCTAGTCTTCTAATTTTGTCACTTCTCCCACTCAACCTAGTCTCTTTCCCAATCAACCTGTTTCTACCTTCAGGCAAGCACTATTGGGATATGAAAAATATGTAATAGATCTTGACACCAAAAGAGGATGTGGCCAAGAAATTCTTGATCATGTCATCCATCAAGTGATAAATGCACTAAATTAGGTTAAGAAGGAATGGACTCCTATTGAAAGAGCCAATTGGAGTAGGCTTACAAGTGAGATGCTAGATGTGGGTGGCTTGATTACATCTTTGGAGGAGAAGCTGAGTATTTATGAGAGGTAGCCTTACCAAGTCTATCAATCGACATACTCACTGTCCCAAGCATCATATCAGTCATATATAACCCCTACTTTTATGCCAAGTCAACCCTGTCAAAGTCTTTTCCCCAATTATTTTGAGAGTTTTGAAACAACAAACCTTGTGTTTAAGGTTAATCTTGATAGACATATCGAGTTGGAAAATATTTATATGTAGTAGTCCATTTTGGTAGTGAGGGAAGTGGAATTTAAATATTCACTACCCTCTCACATTGTGGCCTTACCACCCCTAAGGGAGGTGCCTAGTCTGAATGTCTTGAGCTGGAATAAAGTGGTCAAGTCATGGAATAACAAGGAGGATAAAGGCATTATCTAAGAGCGTGAGGCATAAAATGAGGTCAGTCATTTTCAAGTCCCTCCCACCCTTCCTTAGGAGCCTTCTTGCATTTCATGGCAACCTTCATGTAGTCCCCATCTCTATAATGACTGCTATGAGCTCCAAGAGGTAAAAAATGAGGATATATAGCTAAGCAGATTGAGGAATTAGAGGCTAAGATGAGACTACTTGGAGAGAGAGAGAGATGGAGTTTTTAGACCTTATAGAGGATCTGATGCCAAAACACACCCCTTCCACCAATCCACAAGCTAATTTCAATATTGATGAAATGTTGGTAAAGTGGAGGGGCAAAAATCAAGAAATTTTGGCCTGAGGTCTACCCCCTTCTATTCTAGAGAAAACTCCCTCTTTTATGCCGAATCCTTTTTATCAGATGGCACTTGATCTTTCTGGCTCATCCGACGCATCAATCGATCCTACCCTCAATCCCATTCACCTAGCCTTTTAGCATGCCTCTTTTTAGATAGCTCCTCCTGTACATGACCAGACCCTCCCAAATCCACCCCAACCTCCTCAAATCTTTCAACATGATCTCCAAATTCCAAGCTAGAAGAAGGAACATCATGAACCAACTCAGGACCTTAAAGAGGATAATGTTACTTCCTATTTGTAGGAGCAAGATTCCAATCCCAAGATCATGAGTTGGAAGCAAAAATTGGAATTTGGGGGTAGAAGGGAAGAATAAGAGAAAGGTTTTGCTCAAAACCTTGAAGAAGATGGGGCTACTCTTACTCCCAATGATGATTGTGACTTCTGGGAAAGGCTTTTCCAGGAAGATATGGATAGGTGGATTGCAAAGTTGGAGTCTAGAGCAAGTCTCCTCAGTGAATGTGTGATGGACATTTTAGACCAAATAGCAGATTCCATGTCTGAATACACTCCATCCATACACCTCCAAGAAAGCTATCAGACTTTCCCTGATATAGATTATGCTCAATTTATGACTAACCACGGAGACTTCATGAGTATGGATGAGGAGGAGATCACCTTAGGTGAAATGGAGGAGCATGGAAAACCTCTTGTTCATGTTTTTAATGATTCTTTTAAAGTCATTGAGGTAGGCTACACTGTTCTTCAAGGAGGCTATGAGCTGGATAAGAGCGGAGAAGGTAGCATTAGGGTTCAAACAAACATGCAAAGAGGCTACAATTTTTTAGAATTACCCCTTTAGGAGGTTAGTGAATCTAAAGATATCTTCTTTGAAATCATCAAGGAAGATGGTCATGCCATGGAACTTGAGCATGAGCCATAAGAGAATAAGCCAATCAATGATGCATATCAAGGGGCTTATGGTGATGAACTGGCAGCAATTGATTTCTTGATGAGATACACCAACCTAAAGAACCAATAAGAGGCAAGCTTCCAAGATTAAATAGAGTATGCATACGTTGGAATCATGTTTGAATCTCCACTTGGGTACAAGCCAAATCAGGTGACAAGCAAAAGGAGTAGGTCACTAGCTCTCCTTTTCATTCAGCTACTTGCTTGGCACCATAAGTCTTCTTGCCAGGAAGGGGATGTTAGAACTTTTCCCTTTGATCCAAGAGGGGATCAAAAAATACGTAGTTAGCTATATATAGTAGGTTAATTTAAGTTTTATTTCCCTATTTTCCCTAAGTGCTATCTATACAAGTAGTTTTCTTAGCTTTATATGTGTTTTCATTTCCTTTTGAGGTGAATCTGTGTGATTGGTTCTAGATTTATCAGAGCTATTGCTAGTTTTTTAAGTTACCATCTGACTCCATGCCCAATGGACTATAAGGAAATCGATCTCTAAGTATAACAGGCATGCTTCCCCTAGGAGTAACCAATTTGTTGACCAATTTTTTTCCCAACAAGCAAAATTTTTGGTCCCCTTCTGCCCCTTGTTGTTCTAGCCCATTTCTTCTGATTTTGCACAGGTCCTATAAAATCTATGGACTCTACAGGAATATTTTCTAATGATTTAGTAGTTCCCTATAGACTTCATGTTTCTATAGACTCAGTCGATTAGTCTTTTGGCACAGGAAGGATTAGTTTAGAGAATGCTAGGGTTTTTCAAGACTTTTTAAGCTCTTGTCTGATGAATTCAGCCCTCGTTCAAGCCTTAGTTCAATCTTTAAAACCATTGCTTGGTTCAATTACTGGTTTAATCAACACTTGGCTCACCCATATATAGTTCAAATGGCCTTGTTTCAAGCTTTGGTTCATTCAGATGGTTCCATCATTTGGTTCAACACGTTGGTTCAATCAACTTAATTTGATCAGTCAGCTCATTGGCAAGTTCATCAGCATGCAGTGTTGAACCATTGAACCAATTCAATGAGTGGTTCAAAGTAGTGGTTCAAAGTGAATGGTTCAATTTTCTTGGTTTAATCAGCTTGGCACACAACATTGAACCATTGAACCAATTCAGTTCAATGGGTTGGTTCAATGAGGCACCCCCAAAGTTGAAGAGTAGGTGCCCTTGTGAAAGGCATGGAACATTTCAAAGGGATGCTTTGATTTTTAGAATTTTAGTTAAGGCATCATGAATTCCTTCAGGGTTTTTGTTTGAAGGAATTCCTCCAGACAAAAGTCTAAAGGAATTCAGGCCGTAGTTCAAAGCAAAGGCCTAAGGGTCACCTTCCCTTCAGGAAGGTGATAAGAAGGGACTTCAAGTAGAAAATCCCATGAAGGACCAATGACATTTTACCAGGGATGGTGACATCCCAAAAGCTATCAATCTTAAGAACGTGAATTAGCCATTTGTTTTCAAAGCGATGATGGCTGCGTGAATGTCAAAATTAACATAATGAAATAGTTGTTTGTTTTCAAACTAAAAGGATGCCAACCATGAAAGGAGGCCCAAAAATGTGTCGACCCACTAGAAGTTCACCCCTGAGGGCTGAAGGAGCCAGAAGAGACAATATAGGGAAAAGACAAAGTACCAGGCATAGAGTAGGTAGATAGTCCAAGTGGCGAAGGGAAGCACCAATTCGAGAAGTGACTCCAATAGGTGAAATAGTGGCTATAAATTGACCATTAGAAGATGCAAATAGACAATCATGCGACCCTTTTTCTTCATTTCATATTTATGAGTAGAAAAAATGCGTAGGTGACTTCAAGAAGTAGCCTCGGTTAATGAGAAAATAGCGCGGCCATGTCAAAAAAGGCTTGAAGTTAGAGCCAGGGTCGACACATCATTTTTTTTTTTTTGCAACTTGCTCTTCCCAATGAGGGGACATAAATAGGCCACTTGTAAAAGGGGTTCCAAAAGGCCTCTTTTCTTCTCCTATATATTGAGGACTTGTCATTTGAGAAAAAAATATTCCACATTTGTAAGGCGTAGCCCTGGCAAAATTTCACTTAAATCAATAAATGCATTTTTTACCTCTATCTTGGATAGATATTTTTGTGTATGTCTTGAGTGTTAGTTTGTGTTTAGTCATTGTTTCTTGATGATTTCACAGGTCCAACACCAACATATCTATTGTTTACAAGGTGCCATTTCTACAGCTGACAAGGAGAGCTCTATTTGGAAGTGGAAAATAGAAGAAATTACTTACAATGTGCATTTCACAGCACCTTGGTGAATCTCTATTTTTTGTATTTTTCATCAAAGCCTCCTTGCCAAGTTTCTTGTAGCCTAGTCCTTTTGCCAAGTGTGAAGTGTATGTATGTATTTTTCTAGTTTTAGTGTGGATGTGAGGTCAAACTTATTTTGGTGCATCACCTCTTTAGAGTAGTTTGTTTTCCTACAATTTCTCTCCCTTTTCACCCCACCCCACTATATATCTATATATATATGTATGTTAGCACTTGATGGAATGAACATGATGCATCAAAGGGAGCTAGCCCTTATCTAGAGACTCTCCCCTCTAGCTGCGCTGATCCCACAAGAGAGAGGGGAGTTTCAATAGTTGCGTGAAGAAGGTAGGAGCTCAGCCTCCTACCAAGGGTGTAATATTCTGTGTCAATAGATATATCATATGTATTTCCACAATATCAGTATATTTCCTGCACTAAGAAATATGACCTACAATACTAGTTTCAAGGTCTTAAAAAATCCTAACATTAGTATTTCAATATAAAGGTTATATGCATGAGACAACCCAAGGTAAGTGGAAAATAGGTCATATTTAAGACTATAAGGACACTTGGACCATTTAATGTAGTCAAAAACACTAGCTACACTCTATATGACCAGTTAGAATGAGAACTTCTTGTCATGAAACATGAAAGGACAAAGAGAAGAAAAGCATAGCTGTTTATCACTAGATCGCACCATACATCACTTTTAACACTTAGATAAGATTATTGTGAAATAGAAAATATATTTATTATATTATTAAAAGGAAAATTAAGATATGAAACTAGTAAGGCTTTGCCATATATGGTGTGGAGCTAGATACAAGAGCCAAAATGGCCAATACTTATATAATGTGACAAAGCAAAGAGAAGAATGAAGATCAAGAGTTAAAAGAATAAGTGTCAAGATACGAGAGAGAGAGAGTTATGTATGAAGTAAAATAGATTAATAAATAGGGCATGCAATGAATCTTTGGAAAAATGTCTCTCAAAATCATCAAACTCCATAAACATAGAACAAAGATCTCTCAGTTGGATTCTTAAAACTGCCCTCATCATTGGATTCTCTTGAGTGCTTCAAAGTAGACTAAGAAAAATTTAAACATGTGAAATATGATTATGGATTAATAAAAATCTCCAAAAATAATTTTATATTTCCCTAATCATTTATATTCTTCTAGATAAGTGTTCTCATTGCATATAGTTAGTGTCATTCTTCTTTCACTCATTCTTCACACTTATCACCCAAATGCCCATCAGTTGTTCAATAAAATCTAGATAAGGGGTAGTATGAAATACATAAAGACTTATACTATCATTATATCCATAAATAGGACCTTAAAAGGCCTCCTAATTAGAGTTATCACATTTCACTTGGTGATCACTCTTTATTCACTATGCCAGTTTGGACTACTTGAAGTAAATGTGCTTACAGAGGTATCTTTGTGATTGAATAAAGTAATATATGGATATGGGGAGTTATATTAGGTCCCATTTATCCTCAAAAATTTATCCTCATCATTTTAAACACTTTTTTACCTATAAAACATCAAAACTATCAAGAAAACTAGTTTTGTACCTTATTCATATAAATAGGTTGTAATCTAACATGATGGGAAGGAGCCTCGGGAAGTCCTATAAAAGTATAACTTTAAAAGTAATAATATCTCATCTAGATGCATATCCTTCTTTGTTTTTCCAATTGGGTCATTAACAAGAGTTTTGGAATGTTTTGAGTGCTTTAAACCCTTAAGGATTATTCATAAAACTATGATATAAAAACCATGGATAAATTCCAAAAATTAAGGATATGTTACCCCATTAGATTATTACTAACTCCTTTATCTCCCATGTTAAGCATCCATATAAATATGAGCTCCCAAAAATGCTTTCTTGATCTCTTCCCTACATTCTATGTACCCTGTAATGCTTCTAAGTCAATAAATGACCTCTCTTTGACTTTATCTATAGAAAAAAGTTTTGAATCATATTATAACTCCACATGAAGATCCTCAAATTAATTATAATGTGAATTTTACCATATATGTTGTATTTGACCCCTTTATTCACTAGGCCTAGTCTAGGATTAGTGGACTTGACTAGGATTGGCTCCTCACAACCACCTATGAGTGTTTGGTCATGATTATGAGGTATTTTATTGTTTATAAATGTTTAACTTAGATTTTTACATATAATTTCAAGTTTTAAACACTTCCCAACTCACTTTTTCATCATTACTTAATAAACTTGTAGGGTTTGTCTCCCTAGGAGTGCCTTCTATATAAGATAGAATAAAGGGCACTTAATCTATTGTCCTAGGAAAAATAATGATATGAGGGGATTTAGAAAATAATGAGGAAATTCTATACCAGTTTTAATGATTGGATCACATCAATATCCCTTCTAATTCATCAAAAACCCTAAAGTAACATTGTGTAGTATTCACTATGTACAAGGTTTATGTGTTGATTTCAAGTTGTGTGTTGGAAACCTCCTTGATCTATTTCCTTACTATAGGAATCTCATGAGATTATCATTAATATTTTGAGGGTACTTTAAAAAAAATTCATCATCAAAACTTTTTCCAAATCCTTCAATGTATAGCTTTTATTTGGACAGGCCTAGTTTGAAGTCAATTGTGTCTATGTTCTCACTCAAAAAAACCATGCTTGTAGGTGAATATTTCCTATTATACTTTGAATATCATGATTTAAGACCTCATAAAATTCATCAAGGTCCATATAATAGTTTAAATTGCCTTCATCATGTACATGTTAGGCCAACATCAAGATAATTATGCTTTAGTGCACTATCATACCATAGTCAACTATATATGACCATTCTTGAAGCAAAAGAGGTCTTTTAGAAGATTTAAAACCTTTAAAACTTGTGATTAATATTATAGGGTCTCTCTTAAGTTAATGGATACAACTCCGATTGGAAAATGTTTGTGTTTTTAGGCTTCTAATCACCAAGGTTCATCTCATGAGATTATAGGTACCTACAGTCAGGCTATAGATGACCTTTTTAAGGGTAAGGATACACTATAGGTGATGATGTAGGTAAATATCTTGTACTTTAACCCCCATAAATGTTATTTATACCAATAGTTTCCTTAGTTAAATAGGGTAAATTAAAATTAATGCATGCTCCTATCATACCACTTTAGACTATGAGATCATTTAAATTTCAAAGCACTATAGATAACACTAAGAACATGTAGTGAAAGATTGTCTAGAATGGAGGCTTCCTTTACATTACCTCTTGGGACTAAAAACTTATCTTATCATGTTATATTACTAACCTTATGTCTAGGATAGCATATCAAGGCATTAAAATTCATCTAGACTTTATTTTACCCTATAATATGATAAAACTGAATGTGAACAAGGCCCTATTCTAGAGGAATTAAGGTAACAAGTCCCTAAAATATTTCTCTATCTATGAACATGACACCTCAAGTATAGTTTTCAATATATGGATCTACTATTGGTTTTTATGGAACCTTTAACATTTAAATATCTTAAGTAGGGATCAAATAAGTTGAAACATTTTCATTTTAACTACTCAGTCCCCTATATAAGCTTCTTATAGGTGAACTTTCAATACAATAGAAAATGAAGGTAGGTTATCAATAATGTGTATGGTTATGTTTTCAACAACCAAACCTAAAACTTCCCAAAAGTCCTAAAATTTATCCTTTTCACCTTTAAATAGTTATAACCAATTCAAATGCTTCATTATAACATTCTTAGTCTTCTATTAGGAGAATATAGGTGCACATCAAGCTATACGACTTTATATTAAATATGAACTAGTTATCACAGTCAATCATATGTAATTTTAATAGATTATATTGGTTGAAAGAGTATGTTTAACCTCTTCAAAATCCTCATTAAATCTCTGTGAATGTTATCAGAACCTCCATACACTTCATTCACATGACTATTTATGAATATATGTAAATAGCTGATGTCTTGGCCTTTATTGAATGTAACTTCATTGATGTTAGCCTTTCAGACTAATCTTGGAAGGAAAGGGTGATTTCCATGAATTTTTATAATCATGAAACATCAACATACTTTTTATTAAAACCATTATAGGAAAGGAAAACCTCTATAGTTGATAACCATACTTGTAACTCCATTGGATATCTCAACTAGAAGCTTAAGATGTTTGGATCATCAACTCACCTCCACACATCCAATAAAATATGGAAACCATGAGAAAAGGATTTACATATTTTATATATGCACTTTAATTAATTGGTTTATATAGACCATCTCAAATAAGGAAAAAGCCTACAGGGTATGGGGATAAACATGAAGAAAGGAGTAGTCAACTTCTAAATAATGGCTCATAAATTGAAACTAGTTAATCCAAAAAATCCTACCTTGAAATGGAATTTTACTATGTTTATTATTATCCCTTAGAGGCATTTAACCCAATTCCTCTCCTACTGGTTGTATCATGATAAAACATGTTGACCATTTTTACATGCCTAATGAAGTGATGGATAAGTGAAATGGTTTTAAGCCAATTTTAATAATTCTAAATTAGATAAAATGTATAATTAAAATTAGGGAAGATGAAGAGTCACTTTATAACCTTCCACACATGCCAAAACATTTGCATAGGTCATACAACTACCAAAACTTCCTCTTTTCTAACTATTTTCTTGATTTAACTTGGGAACCTACACATTTTCAGTTAGAATTATCATGACTAACAATATTATGATATATTAGAAATTTAAATACATATTTATACACTTTTATACTTAGGAAAACTATAAAACCTTCATTAGTGGCGCAAATATGACCCTATATGACATAAAATGATACAAGGACTAAAATTTTATTATGACCAAGGCTAATATCACATGAAATGACATTTATAAGAACATTACACACCATATTAAATCCAAATATATACCTGAATCAAGTTTTTTACTATAGGGGGTTTACTTATTTTGACTTGTGGTCAAAATAGTCAACAGGTAGTCTGACTGTAACATTTATTTTAGGACCACACTTTCACACAAATGATCATCTCAAGGCTTGATAATGTTTGAGAGTGTGGAATTCCTACCTTGTAACCTTCAATTCATCATTATTACACAAACATACATTCTCCTTATTATACCTTTCTAGGCTTGGCTATAGGTGTGCAATAGGATGGTCTAAACATTAAGACTTATATTTTTTCTTTTCATCTATATAATGGAAACCTTGATAATATCTAATATTAATTAAAGTAATTTCATTGTTATTCAAGTTACATTAACCCATTCTAACATATTTTAGGCTTGTTACTTCTCTTTTCAATACATAGGCTAGTGTATGAGTGCCTAGGCCTATAGATAAATTCTCAATTAATTTAGATATCAATTCCATTAGATGTCTTAATTTGTGACTTATCTCTCATTTAATGAGTTATGTGTCAATATTTGATTTTGTTATTTTTGGAAAGACAATTAGTTTTTTTTCCAAAATGAGGACCTACAAGTCTAGGATCTTTAGGTCTTCTTTTTCCTTACATAGGTTACAAATACATCTTTAATAAGCCCTTTGACACATATATTATTTTACCAACTTTTGTACCATTATCTAACACCTCTCAAAAATCAATTAGACCTATGATCAGACATTTTACCACTTTAACTTATCCATTCACATGTACATATTATGCATATAGTCATGTTTGTATGCAAGTTATATGTATGAGAGTTGGAGCTCATGAGTCCATTTATGACTTTTGATGATGCCATAGATTTAGTCAGTGTCCAGTGAGTGATAATGAGTATATCTACACATCACACTTTCCCATGAACCTAGGCCCATGAATGCTTACATAAAGGTCTATAGACTTTCGAGTAATTGAAACAAATTACATTTGCTGAGTGTATATGGTTAAAATACCACTTATTTTATGTTTTATTTCCTTCATAATAATTTAAAGACTCTTATGTAGTCTTGGACAATACAAAATAAGATCTCATTTTCTCCATTATTACAAGCAACTTGTGCACATAATCATTAAATGATATAACATTATGAATTTCTTGGAGAGAATGGTGTTGGGGTTAGAATGGAGAGTGGTTGATGAATTTGTACTTGCATTGAGGATAATAAAAACATGAATAAAGACCTCCATTTCACACCTCCAAATGTTGAAAACCTTAGAGAAAATAGATACCACTACAGTTAACTTAGAAACTATGCAAGAGAGTATCTCTCCTTATCAAATGGTTTCCCACACACGTCAACCTAGTGGATTAAAGTGTAAAATAAATTTAAATACCTATAATAATCCATCAAAATTGATTTCATGCATCCAATGAATGCACACTTGCATGGGAATTACATAAAATAGAGCTAGTAATGATTTGAGCCTAAAAAAAGAACCTTAGATCCTTAATGATTGTTCATAAAACTAAGGAGATCAATAAAAATAACAATGCCACTAATTGAGATCCCATAGGTTTCATTTACTTTGTTCAAAATATTAGCCTCTATCTTTACCTGTATGACCTATAGCATTCACTTGAAAACGGGTTTTATGAGCTTGTGAAGAGAGTGATGGGAGAGATAAGGGGTATTCTACAATTTTGAGAATTGTAACTTATTTTCACACATGATTATTACCTATAGCATATGAAAGGACATGGATAGAATATTTCATTTGAAAGTGAGTTCAAGAAGTCTGTACAAGTGCCAAAACTCCTCTTTAAAGTGTTGAAATTCAAGATTCTAACTTTTATTTGATATCCTAACATGTAGGGAAGTTGTATAACTTCTCCAAGGACCTTGGAAAGAGTGTTGTATGAATTTTTTGGAATTTTAAAGCTTGGGAATACATTAAGTTTATAATAAATAATCTTTTCCTCTATATAACACTACCTTAAAGTCCACACTAGAACCTTAATTTATCAAAAACAACATGAAATGTTATTTGAAGATGGTTAAGGCATGAAATGACTTTGAAGAACACCTAGGGGCCTGTGAGATCACTTGACCAAGTTTAAAAACTCCATGACATGACTACCCTAGTGTAAAACCAAGATAAATAATTAATTTAATTTTTCCAAAATTAACTTAAACAATGCTAATAAGCTTTTATGAAGACTTTTTGAAGTCTATTAAGACATGACAAATCTATGAACAAGGTTATAAAAACATGAAACTCAAGTTTTTGACTATAGGGGTTAACATTTTAATTTTAGGTGTCAAAATTAGTCAACAAATTAGTGATTCATGGGGGTGACATGTTTGTTATGGTAAATAGACTAGTATCATTATCCTTTCATTGGGAAATGGAGTCTTTTACACTCAAATTCAGACCTAACCAAACCTTGATCAGGACAAGACAAGATTATTTGACCTCTAAACATAAAAAACAAGGAAAACACACACAAATCAAATAATAAAACACACATGTGTGATATCAATCACTTAGGGAACACAACAAACAAGAAATCAAACTAACTATATACAATTTACCTAGAAACAACTTTTTCCTCTTGGATCAAAGGACAAGCTTGTATTAACTCTTACTTCATGAGATGAAGAATGAGATGAAGCAATATGCCTTTCAAGCCTTGGTATTATTATTTTCATCTTCTCTTTGAATTCCACTCCTCTTGACATGTTTTCATGTGAAACAACAAATGCAAACCAATCACCTAGGAAGGTCAACTCATCTTATAATTCAATAAGCCTCTCATGATGCTCCTTAGTTTTAACCTAAACTAATGGTGCTCTATTTAGGCATGTTTCTTGGGACTCAAAGGAATATTTAGTGACACCACACTTCTTACCAGCTACTACAAGATGATCAAAATATTTAAGGATCTTTACATGCTCACTCCAAGATGCATCATTATTCTAAATGGGAATGTCTTTCCCAATATCCTCATGAGCATGAACTTCAATATTCACCACAAATTTATAAATTCCTTAAATATCTTGAAGGAATTAAATATACTAATTCTAATCATCTTTGTCCTCTTCTCCTTTATTAACATGAATAAGATAAAATAGAAGATCATCTTCATCTTTATCCTCAAGGGATATAGGATTGATGAGAGTTTCAAACCCTTTTATGAATTCATGATGTTATTGAAAGGAAAATTATTAAATTTTATCTCATTGATAGTTTTAAACTATGTCAACATCATTCAATACCTTAGTTTGCTTGTTTAGAGAGTTTTCAACTTCAATATCAATTATAACCTCAAAAAATTTAAATGGAATTTAATCTTCTTCTTGAAGCACACCATCAAGACCATATCCAATAACCTCCTCTTTAAAAGTTTATTTAAATTTATATTCCCAAAGAGGATTACCAAAGAAAATATCCTCATCAAGATGACTTGAAGAATCTACATTACCTATAAGTAAAACTCTTTCTTCTTCACTTACCTATATAGGATAGGTTCCTTTTCAATAAGGGATGTGGTGGGAGGGTGATGGGTAAGTTAATGAGTTGAAAAGGGAGTATGAAGTATGATGGATGGATAATGTATGGGTTTATGAATAGAGGGGACCTTTTCACAACTTGAAACCTTGGGAATGGTTGACTCTTGAAGGAAGTCTTGTAGGGAAATAAAATTGAGGTCGGAAATGGAAGGGACATTCTCTTAAAAAATATCTTCACTTTTTTCATAGCCTTATTAAGGCTCTTCAACAACTGCAACATTATCTTCAAACTTTCAATTAGATCCTCCTTATTTTGAAAACATTCTTGAATAAACCTCCAAGATATACATGTTAGATGTTCTTAGGGAGAGGGAAATGGAGCTTAAGTAAGAAAAAATATTTATTTGGTTTCAAACTCTTGATTTTGGTTTGATTCAATTCCTTTTTTCATCAACTCTAGATATTCACTTTGTTTGTCTATACTATTTTGTAATATTTTTTCTTAAAGGTGGTTAGTGACCTCATGAGGATAAGGAACACAAGAAGGATGATATGAGATACAAGATAAATCTTCAGGAGGGATGGGAGAGACTTTAATAAGTTTAGATTCTTATTTAACTTCAACTTCCAAATATATACTTGTGTCTCCTTGGTCACTCCATGCTTTCACCATTTGATTACATATTGGAATATTGAAAAACTTCTTGGGTGGTTCTTGAGGATGATAATTATTAGTTTGGTTATAAAAAATAAGCTACTTAATAATATTCTATTCCTTATTTTGAATGCTCTCTTGGATATAATTCTAAGAATGGAAGGTTTGAGGAGTATATGAAGGATTTGAGACACTCTTAAGCTCACTTGGAAAGGTCTCTTGGGGAATAATATATGGCATATATGATTGCTAAGGTGGTGTGTATGAAGACACATAAATCTGATGGAGTTGGACCTATTCTTATTCATATTTTCTTAGATTATCCTCAATTCTTTAAATGAGACCACTTACATCCATCATCTCACTTGATAAGCTTTGCCAATTTTATCTCTCAATAGGTTCTCATTATTCTTTCATTAGCTAAAATGAATCTCTTATGTCATGAATGATGCTATTAGGGATATCTTTACCATACTTAATTTGTGTGTTAATATCTATCATGTACATCTCATATCCTAAAATAATTTTATTCAAACTTGAAATGGACTAATTTGAAAAGTGACTATGTTGTATGAGAATGTATTGAGCTTGAGAAGACTAGTCATATGACTAGAATGAATCATATAAAGGTTGATAAGAGTCATACAAATGATATGGATCATAGTGAGTTTGATAAGGCTCATCATATGACTCATATTGAATACTATAGGCTTGAGTAAATTTACCAATTTACATGAAATTGAACTCTATTTAAAACTCAACCATAACAACCTCATAAATACAATGAATTGAAAGCACAATTATTTTAAACAAGTGACTAGGCTAATCATGCATGAAGTCACTATTTATGTTTTTAATGATTCCAAATGCTAATAGGTAGAAGACAAACACTAAGAATTATTCCACAACTTTGGAACTTATCCCCATCAGGCATGTTAAGACTATTATCAATTAAATTTACACCCATTGGAAGGTAATTCAAGCCTTCCAGATTTAATGTAACATGGAAAAACCTAAAATTTGTGGGTACACTATTATAGAGGTGAATATCTATGTTAAAATTATTTCTCCCATTTATGAATCACTTATTCTCAAATAATAATCTACCACTTGTTAGGAAATATAAGATAAATCTACTCTAATACGGTGATGCACCAAATATGATTTGATGACGACCAAGAAATTTAAATTATACTAAAACAAGAGACTAAACTAAACATGAAACTAATCCAAATCTACCTCTCTACATCAATATTTATCATGAAAGTTGTGAAGAGTGTTTGAGCTAGTAGGGCTAGTCAAGAGGTCATGACATGACACTATTGAAAAGACTACTCACTAAAAACTTAAAAATTTCTTTGACACTTCAAAATACCTGGAAAAAGGATTCCAAATGGAACATTAATGTTAAATAAGGGAAAGCATTACAAGGAAGCAATACTATCACTTATCAAGATCAAATAATCAAGCATGCATTTTAAAACCAATCTATGGAGAAGGTAAAACCAGATTATTCTCATTAGTCAAAGGCTAAAAATGGGTAGGGCTTTTCCATACCCAAGTGGAGGATACAAAATTAACCTATCAAGGTTGAATATATAGATAAAGTGAGAAAAAAATGATAGAAAAGCATAATGGAGAGAGAGAGAGAGAGAGAGAGAGAGAGAGAGAGAGAGAGAGAGAGAGAGAGAGAGAGAGAGAGAGAGAGAGAGAGAGAGAGAGAGAGAGAGAGAGAGAGAGAGAGAGAGATGTCAAAAAGGAGATACAAAAATAAGAAGGTATGAAACTAACCCATAATGTCCTCAAAGAAAAGTGTTAGTCTTCTAAAGATGCTCTTCTACTCAAAATGGTGTTGAAGTTTCAAACCTTGATTGATACCTTACCAAGCTCTCCTAAATTTCATTTTACATTGGCTTATGTAATGAAAAGTGTCTATATTGATGGTTAGGTCATGTTGAGTTACATATTTTATTTGATATTGTCACCTTTTAGCTATTATCTGAAGGTTCCCTTTGACACATCACTTCATTCTCTTTTTAGGTGTCTTGAAGTCTCTCCAATTTACTAGGCCATTCTTGATTACAAATGTTAAAATAGGAATTCATCTTTTATAACTCATTATATTTCCATGGATGTCTTATAAACATCATTTAAAACCTATAATAAATCATTTGTAAGTCTCAAACTACCCTCCATAATTCATTTTACACCAAAAGGCCTCATTTGGCTTCATTCCTTGTACCCCTAAAAACATGTAAAAATCCTTATATAGAATAATGTATGGAGGATATTTAGAAATTGAGAACATATTTGAGGACTCTGTATCCCCTTACAACTTTAAATCAAATTTCATGTCTAGAATTTGAGTGGAAATGCCTTTTTATGCCTTTCTCGCTCCTCAACTATGCCTCAATTAGACTTCCTTGTCTAAAAGCCTAATTTTATACTATAGATCTCTCCAACACATGTGAAATCACCCAAAAAATTTTGATTCACTTTTAATATTATATCAACAACCTCCACATCAACTTTGAGGCTCTAATATCCTATGGAAGTGTGAGAACCATGAAATGGTGTGAATGTGTGAGAACCATGAAATGGCCTTCGATCCTAGTCTCATTTTAGGCCTATTTGAGATTACCTTTCAAAATGGATTTTTTTTCACTTAAAGGATGTCGTATGCATATTTTTTGGATTTAATATATAAAATACATCTCAGGTGACCACTTGTAATAGTTTTCAACTTTTCCATTGCTAAAAACCCTTGCAAATCACCAAAAATGATGCCAAATAGTGCATTTATTTTAGTTTATATAATTAAAAGTACAAAAAAAGTACACAAAGAATATAATTTTTTTCTTAAATAATTTATAGGAGTTTTAAGTAAAACCTAGGGAATTTCATGTGATTTATAGTCTCATTTATCTCAATTGGTCATTAAATAGGTTGTTGGCAACCTATGAGTGTTTCAAGGTCTTAAGATTCATAAAGGACAAGTTCTATATAAACATAAAAATTCCATTAGTCATGAATATAATGGTTTAATATTATTATTATTATTATTATATATATATATACAAGTTCTAGATAAACATAAAAATGCCATTAGTCATGAATATAATGGTTTAATATTATTTTATATATATATATTATATATATATATATATATATATATATATATAGAGCCAACATGCATCCTTTCATGGGAGATATGAGCATGTTTAGGAGACCCTTAGGCTAGATGACTATGTGTTTGTGAGGTTTAGATAGAGATGAGGTCTTAGGTGTTGTTATGAGTCTAATTTTGAGTTTCCAATGACCTCCATAGGTATGATAAATCCACCATGACATCATTAAATGATTATCTTGTCAGATTTGTTCTTCAACCCTACTGTATCTTTCATCACTTCATGCTAGGGTTCCTGAACAAGTCAATGCTAGTTACCCTAGCTGACTATGTTTAAGAATTTTCTCATATGTTTTAGGATATATGACATCATATATGATTTTATAAGGTATTAATCACCTCATTATGTTCATCAAGGTTATTATATAAAATCTAAGTAACAATCTTCTCATGACTATCCTTATAGGTATGTGTGTTTGGTCTTAATCTTGTTAGACCTAGACATGGCTTGTCTTCATTCTATCCCTTGTTATTAGGCATGGGGAAATAAATGAGATATTGATGACACTATGAAATTATTTTCAAATGGTTCTTCTTTCCTCATAATTATTATCTTTACTTTGGATAAGTGACCTTCACTCATCTAACAAGAAAATACCTCTCATGAACTTAGGCAGGCCTATAGAGTAAAAAATCACTCCCTTGCCTTTCAATATCTATGGATGCTCTTGGAGGTTTTTAATATCAAATTTTATCTTAAAACATCCTCAAACTTAGATTTTTCTCCCCAAAAGACAACTTTTCCATGATTTTCTATATGGGCATGTGCTCTTGGCCTTGGGTTCTACAAGTCTAAAAATACTTGTAGAATTTTTACACCTTATTAATGACTATGTATATTTTTTTATGGTTGGAATAGTATTATGACATTATTTAATGTGATATACCTCCTTTCATAGAGCTATATATCCTTCTAAACAAGCATTCTCTTTAGGTTGAAATTAGTTTTCTCTTACTAGTAACCTATAGGTGATTATTAAGGTGGTATAACTACACTATTTAATTTAAGACCCTAATTTCATAAAAATTATCATATTAAGGCTTCATAATGTTTGGGTGTGTGGAAATCTTATCCTAGAACCTTTAAGACATCATGCTTCCACAAACATATAGTCTCCTTCTTTTACCTTTCTAGGATTGGATATAAGTATTTATTAGGATGGTCTCAACATTGAGACTTTTATTTTGTCTTTTAAAATATATCATGCACACATTGATAATATCCAATTTTAAATGAGGTATATTCACTATTCTTCAAGTTTCATTAACCCTTAATAACATCTTTTAGGCCTATTACTTCCTATTTTCATACATAGGTTGGTGTATGAGTGTCTAGACATATAGACCAATTCAAAATTGATTTATCTCTCAACTCCATTAGATGTATATTAATATATGAATTTTATATCATGAAATAAGTCATATGTCATGATTTTACCTTGTTCTTTTTGGCAAAACAATTGATTTTCAATCTAAAATAAGGACCTACAGGTCTTAGGCCTTTCACTTGCATATGTTATAAAGACAACCTATTTGGGTATTTTGACACTTATATTATTTTATAAAAAAAATTACCATTATATAAAACCTCTCAATAGTCATTCATTTCTCTAATTTACCATTTTACCACTTTAACTTATCTATTCACCTATACAGACTAAGTATATATTCATATTTGTATGTAATTTCTATTTATGAGAGTTGGAGTTCAAAATTCAATTCATGCATTTTGATGATTTCATAGAGTTATTAAATTTATAATGAGTTTCAATTATCCTAGATACACTTTAGTATTTCCAAAACACTCCCACCCTGAACCTAGACCCATGAATTCTTACTTACTGGTCTACAGACCTATGAGTAATTAAAACTCCTTACCTTTGTTGGGAGTATATGGTTGGAATACCACTTATTTGATGTTTCATTTCCTTAATAACAATTTTATGACTCTTATACACTATTATAAATTAAAAATTAGACCTCATTACTCCATTGTTATAGCCAGCCTATACACAAAATCATCAAATGAGAGAACATTGTGAATTATTTAAAGAGAATGGTGTTGAGGTTAGCATGGAGAGTGTTTGATTAAGTTTTAAATGAATTTAGGATAATAAATTTTTTAATAAACACCTCCATTTCACCCCTCCAAAATTTTCAAACCATAGAACATATAGACACCATGGCAGTCAACTTGTAGACTATGTAAAAGAGTAGCTCCCCTTGCTAAATGGCTTCCCAAACATTAAAAAATTGAGTATGAAAGTGTAAAATAGATTTATAGGAATATAATAATCCATCTCAATTTATTTTATGCAATCAACAAGTTCACACTTGCATGGGAATTGCACCAAATAGAGCTAGTGGGGATTTGATCCTCAAAAAATCACCTTAGCTCTTTAGAGATTGTTCATAAATTTAATGATCTCAATAAAAATATCAATGCCAATAATTTAGAGACAATAGGGGTACCTTAACCTGATCAAATTATTATCCTCAAATTCTATTTATATGGTCTATACCATTCACTTGAAAATGATCTTCATGATCTTGCAAAGAGAGTGAATGGAGAGAAGGGGTATTATATAATTTTGAGAATTTAAACTTATTTAAATGAACGATTATGACCTTTAGAATTTGTTAGGACATTCATAAATTTTTCTCACCTAAAAGTGAGTTCAAGAAGTCTGCACAAGTGCCAAAACTCCCCTCTAAAATGTTAAACTTCAAGATTCTAACTTCTATCTAACATTATGATATGTAAGGAAGTTGTATAAGTTCTCAAAGGACCTTGTATGGTTTTTTTCATGGGTTTTTTGAATTTAAAATCTTGTTAATACATTAAAGTTAGCAAATATAATCATTTCCTCTATAAAACACTACCATAAAGTTCATAAAAGAACATTAACTTCTCCAAAACAACATGAAATTCTATTTTAAGGTGGTTAAGGCATAAAATGATTTTTAAGAACACCTAATAATATATGAGAACACTTGACCAAGTTTTAATTCTCGATGACATGACTACCCTAGTGTAAAAGCAAGATAAATAATTACCTTAATTTTTAAAAAATTACCTTAAATAGTGATAATAAGGTTTTATGAAGACTTTTTGAAGGCTATTAAGGCATGAAAATTATATGAATAAGGATATAAAAACATGACACTTAATTTTTTGCTTATAGGGGTTGACATTTTGACCTTAGGGGTTATAATTAGTCAACATAGCCAATATACAAAGAACCCATGCAAACCACTCCTCCATATCCATTGTGTTGCCAATAACATCTAATAAACTAATAGGACATAATCTATTAATATTGGTTGGTAGCATGATGCCATTGATAATATCCATGAGAAAAATCATTAATGAGTGTGAAACTAAGGCCATGATTATATAAATATCCACACCACTTATAACAACTAGAATTAAATCCTCATTAAAGATACTATAGATTGTAGTTTCATGTCATCCCTATCCCCAATACACCTATGTCCCATGGATAAAGCTCCTTAGTATCTACCATAAATCCTCTAATTTCATAGTCATCTCACATGTTGGTAGGTTAAATGTGTTTATTCATTATGCCATCTCTCAACCAACAGTATCAATAGTTCCCTATCTACGTAGATCTATGGCATCAAGAAATGTAAGATAGTCTCTTTACCTCCAACACCCCAAACTCATACTTAGTGAAACTCACAATCTGTGAAATTGATTTAACCCTCTACTCCCATGTTGATAACACTAGTAATACCTATTGAAAAACTATGCATATTAGCATAATTTTAATCTTATAAGTCAAGACAAATTTATCTAACTCACCATCACACACTCATTAATTTCATTTTCATTTATCCATCTACTCAAAATGCATGTCTATTTCTTAAAATTCTATCCTCATTTAACCTAGAAATTTATCTAATTACTTTAATGATTTCACTCTGACGTTTATCAATTTTAATACTCCAATCCATAATTTTAGATTTGAATAACTCAATTTCACCATTTCAACTATTTCACTTCTGATTTTGGCAAATTCACTACCCTAACTCACAATTTTACTACTAATAGCATCAATTTAAAAATTCCTCTATGGTTTTCCCTTCCTCTTGATTTTTCTACTTCACCGAGCAATTTAAAAATTGAGAGTATCTATTTTGAACCTCTCTAAACCTATTTCTCTCCAATGATTTTAATACCTATTCTTGCACTTTTAATACTCGTGTCAATGATTTCATAGTTATCCCTTATGATTTCATGACTTTCAATGTGAAAATCACTACAAGGGAATCTTTGAAATCATTCAATTCAACTTAAAATTGTAATAAATCTCTAAAAATGAAAAAATAAAGTTTGAAATTGTACCCATATGAGGCCCACTCCTCTCTGATCTATGATGTTTCCTCATGCACTTGATATAGTGTATGTGAATAGGGACACCATCTATTTTTCTCCATAATTATTGAGCAAAATCTAATCAATCATAATCTCCTAATAAATCACTCTAAAAATAAATTTTCATAAATGAATTTTCAATTCAACTTCCTTCTATTATAGTCTAGCATCCCATTCAAATAGTTTTCCCTCCAAACCACTAAAATTCAAACTTTACAACCATTTTTAACCAATTTTCAAGACATGATCAATTGTGATGTTATAAATATTTATCAATTGCTCACCACTGTCAATTTTGTAAATCTATATCTCACAATGGAAACTCTATATTTCTAGTTTTTTACCTATAGCTTTCCATCATTAGGATATATCTCTCCCACATCCAATTGCTAGACCCTTGCATCTGAATATCATCCAAGCACATTGTCCTCAAATGGGAAATATTATTTTTCTAATCTATTTTCTATCAATTATTCATTAGGGGTAAATCATTTAAAAATATTTTAATCAATCAAGTACAGTATCAGTTTCTAGTACTTATATCTATTTTTGGCTTAAACTTATAACCAATTCTCATTTTTATCTTCATCATTTTGAGTATTCATCTACGTTCCTATAGAACACTTGACATGGCATCATCACATTTAATTAAATTCATTTGTGACAAAATTTTCTTTTCAATCATCAATGGTCTACTTTTTAAAATATTATTGGAAATGGCATTGCTTCATAACACTATTTTGAAGAGGGGAAAATGTAGAAACCTAAATTTCATTTAGTTTAGAAATGTACCTTAGCATGCTAGTTCTTATTTCCCACATTTAAATTCAAATTAACACCATTTCCATCCAAATTCAAACAATTGAATAATTCAAAATTTTTCAATTATGCACACCTTTTATCAATATTTATTTAATAAATCCATATTTTACACCTAACACAAATATCCTCCACCTTTATCTCCATCACATGTTGACTCACCTAACCAATCCCTAACTTTATCAACCACCTTGTGAGTCACCCCTTGAATTTCATACCAATGTGGAACTCTATTAATGACTCACTAAAATAACTCCCATTTTTTCTTAGCCTATGGAATTACTTATCATCCTCATAGATGAGGATTGATTCTCCATGGTTGATTATTTGAATAATTTTAAATATTCAAATAATCCTCCACCATTTGATCTACCTGCAGAAAATGTATAAATGAATGTGAAAGCCATCAATTTCATTCATCCTGACTTATGCTAATGAACTGGTATCAAATTCATGAGTGAATCCCTAGAAAAGCAAATCCATCCAAAGAGCATTTGCATACAAAAACACTACCCATTTTCCCTTTCATTGGATAAGAGTGAGTAACTAAATTTTACAAAAAAAATCAATTCAAATATAAATAGAGGAAGCTCATGGTAGTAAGTTCTAAGTTTGTGTTATTGTTTCTTTTATTTGTAGCTCTATCCTAGCTTGAGTTAGTTTAGTTTAGATTTTAGTTTTTTTAGTTTATTTCTTAGATTAAAATGAATCTATATTTCCTTCACACAATGAGCTTGGAAAGTTTACAACAAGGAGGAACTCTACCTATCTCTTTGGACCAACAAATCCTCACAGAAGAACAAAGTCAAAACATAAGATAGGTAGTTTCTTCTCTTGTTTCATATATTTCCACTATAAATATTCCACCTATGGACTTACCTCCAACTATCCCAAGTATTATTTTATCTAGTTCAATTAATACACCCTTTTTTTAACCTTTAATGCAAATAAAATCCAAAAATAAAGGGGTTCATTTTCAAAGTGAGACTAAGGTTTCCACATATAACCCTAAAAGTCCACTAGTTTTTTAGAAATAGTTAGTTAAACTAGAGCTACCAATACCCTAATCATCACCCACACCATCATCTACTATGATTGTTGAGAGGATCTAAATCTTAACCAAGTTTTTGGTTTAGGTTACTCTAGTAAGGGAACCATCACCATGGGAGAGAGTTTCTTACCCACCTCTCTAGTTCCCAACTAAAATATATGCATCATTATCAACACCATCAATAACACCCCCTATTATGACTCATTCACCTTTTGTATTCAAATAAAAATGTCCATATGAAGAAATAATGGAACTCATTATTCCCCAATAGGTAAAGGAAATACATAATGTAAGGGATGGGAGATAAAATTTATTCCCTATGGATTTACTTATAGTATCTACCCAGTTTAACAAGAAGAGTGGAACCATCCAAAGGGTGAGGAAGAGGATGGATTTAAATCTAAACATAAGGGGGAAATAGAAATTGAACAAAGGGAGAATCTATTTCCCTTATCAAAGAAACCCAAGAGGTAACCCAATGATCTCACTACATATAATGAAGATTTCTCTGCTTTTGTGGATATTTTTGGTGTTTCTATAGAAAAAAATTTCCAACGTTGGTTAAGGTTGCTTATGTACAAGTTTTCAAGAAGACTCAATTCATGGATTGAAGACTCAGTAATGTCTCCACTACATCATACATCCTTCATCAAGCCAAAACCATGCTCAGAAGTTGCTCACATGTTAACATTTTGGTAAAAGTTTGTTTTATTCCTAAAAAAAATTATTTGTAAGCTAGTAAAGGAAATTTTCAAATTTTCATTTCATGAAGGAGAAGAATATTTGTTTTGAACGGTCTCAAGGGAATCTTGGGGCCCTATGCCATCAAGATTCCATGCATTGGTTTTAAATTATAGATGTTCAACTTTATGAACAATTGTTAAGAAGGAAAGGTACTCTAAAACACTTATGAAATGCTAATATATTAGTTTTAGGATAATTTATTGCATTTTTGAGATATTTTATTTTAAAAATATCAATATAAAAAATGGATAAATGTAAAGGTATAGGTTGTAGCATTTCAAACAAGCAAGAGAGATAGTCAAAAATGTTTTTTAGAGGTTTAAATGTTTGTTTCAGCATATAAAATGATTGAAATGATGAGAGGGGTTATTATAGTTCTTAATGAAAAAATAATTAGGTATTTATGCCTCATAAAACTCAATAAAATGACAAAATTCAAACCTACAAACATTCAAAAATCAAATTGTGTAAGCTAGTAAACACTAAAACGTACATATTTGAGTTTTATTGAATGAAATATCTTAAAATTTGAAATGTAAATATATATTTATGTTATTTAAGGTTTAAAATTGGATTAATTTCCTTGATATACTTTAGGAGAGATAAAATGGAAAAGCACAGGTCTATTCATGAAAGAAATCAATGTTTTCACTATTTTTCTCACAAATGGAGTTAGAAATGAGTGTTTAAGATCCTTCCAATGGAAAAAATGATTTTAGATTGTATATAATTAGTGTAAAGGTAATAAAACATGATTATTAAATTAAAACCAATTCAAATTATGCTCATATAAAATAAAAACATCTCCAAGTCACCCTGTATGTAACAAGCAAACACTTTTTTGTGATTTTTTTTGAGTGTTTGGTGAAGAGATTTTGTGATTTTAAAAAATTTAAAATTTTTATACCATTTATAAATATATAATGACTATAGGAGGAATTTTTGGTGAGGCTTATAAATCATTTTATACCCTCAAATCTAAATCATGGTTTCTCAAGGCCTAAACAACATAAAATGGTGTTTTTTGAGGTTGTAAGTGAAATTTCAAGCTAAAATTTTGTTTGAAGGTATGTGCCACCATTATGATGATATTTAAATCATATTCACACTCCTTAACTATTCAAATAATTCATATTAATTAAGCTATAGGTTCTCATGATGCATTTAAGAAACATACCAAAACCACAGAAGACAGAAGCATCCGAGAAGAACCGATATTGAGAGATGTTATTGTCAAAATGAAATGTAATAATAGCATGGATATTTCATGAAGTTATCAATAAAATGATCATGAAATATATGTTGACTAAATTTAACCCTACAGGTTGAATTAGGACCCTTATAATTAAAAACATGGGTTTTAGATGTTTATAAGGGGTTTAATATCTTGTCATGGGGTGTATTATAAGTTATTTGATGTCATTTAATGTATTCATAGACTTGGTCTTAGTCATATTAGTCAATTTGTCATTTTTGAGTCATTTGGAAGGCTTTTAGGGGTCATAAATGCAAGTGGCCTAATTTCCAAGGTGTCTAAGTATCCTAAGTTCCTCCAAAATGTCTAATAAGTTAGATTACCTATGAAGAATGTATGTTCATCTAAAACTTGTAAGAAATCTAACTAAAAATTAGGAAATCAACTAAAAAAAGATAGTATGGCACTTATATGACCTATGAGAAAGTTTTACATGTGGGAGAAGGTCTTAATATGGATCTTCATCTTCCTCAAGTTCATTTTTATGTGTGATATGATTTTTAAGTGCCATTTTTGAGCTAAAATCATTTTGTTCCTTTTTCATCCTTTTAAACACATAGAACCAGTCTTCAAGTTTGTACTTGTTATAGCCAATTGAGGATGTTTCAGATCAAACACATTTGGGAGGTGAAATTATGCTTAGAGAGATTCATTTACATATAAATATTTTGAGGAATGGTGAATTGTTATTTATGAACCATCCTCATGAAGTTGACTATGTTTTTTTTTAAAATTTCATGTGCCCTATAAATTTTACTCTATTTTGGGAATGTCCATACAAACCAGTTGGTGATATTGAATCCAAATGATGTGGGATATCTTGTTAAATGCTCTCCATGTTTAGTTTCATGTTTTATGGTGTTTTTATGAGAAATTTATCTCATGTTGCAATAAGGTGCCACCATATGCAATTTTAGTCAATTTGCCTTGTTTGCAAATTGTTTGGTTCTTAGAATAGGTCTCATAGGAATGTGTTGTGGTGTTCCATAGGTATCACCATATTAATAACCATACCTTAAATCTTAGTCTCATAGCACCATGTTTTGATCAAATATTTAGTCTTGCCTTTCTCATATTGAACTTTCCACTCACTATCACTTATAGCCACATGTATAAAGCCTATTTATCATGTTCATGGAGTTTTAGTGAGTATTTATGAACTAATTAAAGGAATAAATAACTTAAGAGAGTATATTTTAAGGTTTTAATAGGATGTAGGTTGGTTTTAAGTTCATACACCACACTAACTAGCCATTGGATACTATTCCTTGCTCTATAACATTGGTTTATAAAAGGTTTTCACATTGGAGTAGGTCTTTTGAGATTTGCATCAAGATTTTCATAAGTACAAACACTCACTTGAGGAATTGATAATGAGACTATGCAATTTTATGCTATCATTCATCAACATACATTTGCTAATCCTATTCACTCCTTGTATATACAACTTAGAATGCTTACCTATAGATGTTCTCATGAAGAAAATCATTTTGGAAGAAAAGTACCTAAGATAAAAAAGGGCCTAATGAGAAATAATAGTCTATTTTAAATCAATTTTAAAGGTCAAGATCCATTGGAAGGTCAAATGTAGCACACACTATTTATGATTATACTCATTGCCTATAGAGAGGAAAATGTGCATCTATAGGTGATAATTCAGAGAGTTAGGATGTTATATATAAGTTTTGATGAAAGTGGTAAAACCCATTTTATAATCCTAGTAGGTTGAAAATACCATAGAAGACTCATTTGAGGTTTCAAGTTGGTAAATGATAGTGGAGATACCTTTAAAGCATGAGATGATAGTGTTTAGGGAGTTTATCCCTAAAATGTGAAAATAAAGGTCCATGGGTGTATTGGTAATATAATATAATATGGTTGAAATTAATTTTAAATAATTTAAACAAGTAAATATTGTAAACTTTAGCATGAATTTGGACTTTACAAATTTTAAAGAGCATAAAGTTAGTGGAAGATAGTTGTTGAGAGACCTAAAAATGCCCCTGGAACCACTATTTATAGGTAGTGTTCACCTATAGGTCTTAGATATAAGAAACATATTCATCAAAAAATTATAAATATAATAATTACAACATATTATTGTGGTTAAAAATGGTTCAAGTGACATTTATGATCTAAAATATCATCAAAAGGAGATGATGTAGTGTATTTTATACCCCCATATACACCTAAATCCATATTTTAGAGAAGTGATTAAGTATGATACCTGATTTTAGGAATGTAATATTAATCATGGATGTAATTATGACATTTAAATACCTTACCTTCACATAAGGAGGTGGAGACAATCCATACAAGTAACCTCAACATCCACCACATCCACCTACAAGTGACAGTGACTTAATTGATGACTTTTATAGGTTTTGGAATGAAAAATGCATGGTATATATGAATATATATTAATAATATGACCAAAATATTATTTATAACCTATTATATGATGGATTTTCACCTACAAGATCTTTTTGTCCAAACATAGTTGACTGTGTTTGACTATTGCAGATAATAAGCAAGTTTGGTGATTTTGAGTGTGGGAGTGGATAAGGATGAGAAAAAGTTAAATTAAATTTAAAATGGTATTAATATAATATAAATATTAATATAATCACAATATTAAATACTTAAATATTTATTATCACCTAAAGGTGTAGTATATTAGGGTAAAGCACAGTCAAATGATAAAACTCAGTCTTGAGAGTTTAATGTGTATGAGAGGTATGTATGGAAAGTTGAGATGGTTATTATACCTATAAATATTTAATAATTACCTTTATATTATATGTAAGGTCTTAATATGTAAAAAAGTAACATATATGACCCTAAACAAACATCACATAGTCCACATGCTAAAAACCCTACATAGTCTGTCTTCTTCCTAGTCTATCTTGGTTTTTTGTGTATTTGAGGGACCTATTGACATAATAAAATTTTTATTTTTGGTTTATAATTTAATAATCACTTGGGTAATATATTACACCACTTATTTATTTTATAAAAATAAGGTAATTTACTTCTATTTTGTCTCAGACAAAACACACTTCCCCAAGTGCACAAACTGGTAGTTTTAGAGAAGGGTGATAAAAGGATAGCCAGAGGTAGATTTAATATTTACAATAAGGTTTTGTAAGATGATTTACATCCAAAAAAACATGATTAATATACCAAATAATGATTATTCCCAACTTGAAGGCCTAGACCCACAAACTTGCAAGTAGGCCTACTAGGCATGACTAGGCCTAGAATCAAAATGGGGGTCAGCTTCATATATAGACTTATATCATCACTAAAATGGATTATAAAATAATTAATGGGTCATAATAGACATTTAAAATAATTTGGAATGTAGGTAAAACCATGGAAAGGCCACTTTTAGGTTTTAGGACAACTCAGGCCTATTGTAATGGAAATAGATCTCGATAGGGAAAATTTGAATGCTCGTATGTCTTTTGATATCTTGTATGGGAATATCAGATGTTTGGATAAGTATATAAAGGTATTTAAAAATTATATAGTGGTATTTTTTGGTATTTTCAATGTCTAACCTTTATAAACAATGATTAAGAGGGTAAAATAAGTTTAAACCCTTACAAACCCTAGTTATTGACCTAATGGAAGAAATGGAGATGGAAATATGAAAAAATGGTGTATTTTTTATATAATAGTGATTTTAACACACACACACACACACACACACACACACACATATATATATATATATATTACTCTCTCAAGATCCTCCCCACCCTTTTTAGTTGTACAAAATTATACAGACATGGTACAAAGAATGGTGCTTTTGATTATTTTGATTGTTTTGTAGGTTCTTGAGGGAGTTTGAAGATATGATCAATTTTGGGGTAATATCATTAATTTTAATAACTCAATATGGTTATTTATTTATTCATAAAAACTCATAAGTTCCTCAACTAGCTACTTCATCTCAACCAATAAAAATTGGCATAGTGACCAAGATAGT